>JAMAMT010000016.1:74111-298268 GCA_023630325.1 Syncephalastrum sp. PYS2702
GATTTGATAAACCATATTGTCGAAGATAGATGAAATGGAATGGAGTGGATGGAAGATCAGTGGGCCGCCGATATCTGAAGTTCTTTATATATTCATGGCGGCGTATGGTAACACCAGCGCCCATGCTGTGTAACTATACATTTGCAGTAGCCTTATACCGAGAGTTACATCCTGACATGAAAAGTATTCACTTTCTCACAACCTGAAACAGATACGCATAAAACGGAAACGCGTAGCACGTTCTCAGATTCCTACGTATATTGACCTATACACGTGTCATACGCAGTAACATGAAATAGGATGCGTTTCCCAACAGTCCAGTTTATAAAAAAGGCATCAATATGTACGTCACAAAATTTTTCTATGCTGTGGTCCAGATATATCGAACTTGCATGAGGCTTTCAACATCCAAGTTGAGACGGAAAGTTCGTTACTGCGTATGCATGAGCGGTGTACAATATGCCGCGCCAAGCATGTTTTTAAAGTTTCGGCGTGGTCCCATGCCATTCGCTACCATTAGCGTCATCTAAACTTTGCAACCATATACGGCGATTGGGCCGACACTACCGCCTGCTGTCAGTATTAGGACATGTGCTTGCTTTACTCATATATTGGCAAAAATCAAATAAGACTGACTGTTGGTGGTGAGACGGAGCCTGTCTCTATAGGTGGTCGGCTTTATTGGAGATGAAGATGTACAGAATCTTCATTCAGTGGGCTCTCTGCCCTCGTCGCGTAAACTATTTTTTGTTATGCGAAGATTTAAGTTATGGGCGATGCAATGAATATGGCTAGCTGCAGTGGAACGAACATGCGTCATAAATAATTTAAGATACGAACTATTTTTGTACCATATTACCTTCACTAGGTGAGCTCTGTATCTACGCATGTCATAGGACGCATATTACAGTACTCCATTACATAGCCACGTAAATAAGTTATACACTCGGAAGATCAAAAAATATACTTAGGACGAGATATGACTTAACTCTAGAAACTGCCTGTTGTTGATTTACAGTACTGCGTCCTTTGCACGTATCCCGGAGAATCTCAGGTATCTCACCGTAGTTATGCTCCCTCCAAAGACGCAAAAGTACAGGCGATGAATCAAAACGTTATCAAAGCCTAGACAGCATCACACGTATTTCTACAATCTTCAATTCCCCTCCGTTGTTGAGTGAGATATGTACGAGCGGGCTATGCATTAAAACAGGTCCTATCACATCAAATTCGCGGAAATGCGATTTCAAAGAGGCCATAGAGATAACCTATAGGAAAGTGCACCAGTTTGCATGAGTGGGCGAGAGTATGCTGGAAAGTGTTTATCACGCAGACCACTATTCGCAACTGTTTTACTCATACAGGCTTGTTTACAGACGACGATGAGACCATAACGACGCTGACGAGCAAGAAATCGGTTATGCTGTAGAAAGCTCTGTTAATGACAACTTGAACATCATATACACAGGTGCTATTGAAGCAAAGGACAGTGATTACAAGCCTTTAGATGAGAACAACCTTGCAGAGATGCCGGGCAAAGAGTCCGTCATAGGGCTGGTCGTGTCAAACACGCTTGCTGGAGAAGCAAAGGACGAGGAGAAAGAGGAGGAAAATGAGGAGGATGACTCCGTCGATTTCGCAGCCAGCAGTACGGAAACCATTAACAGATTAGAATGCATTTTAACACACTGATTATGGACGAGGAGCTCGATATAATATTGGAAAAGCTGATCAAGTGTAAGTGCTGAAAGCTGAACTAACCGCAACGCAAGACAAAAATTTTAATAAGGTTACACTTGGAAGTCTGCTGCTTATAAGAGATCTTCAGGTATGACGATACGCGTTGAGACGCGTCATAGTCAAGAAGTCGAGAAGAAAATAGCCAGAGAGCTACACGCATCTATCCGTAGGAGGACCAGTACTTCTTTTAGATAGCCCGGAGACATATCTGTGGCCATGCATACCCACGGGCACCAATATAATGTATGGAACATAGAGAAATTCCTGACATCTTCAGAGGAAACCACAGTCGCCCTCTGGAGAGCTAATCGCGTACAGGCTAATATAGGCAGCATAAAGAGTCATGAAAAAAGTGTCACAAGCCTTATTTGCGCTGCTACAGCTGCTGTGGCTCAAATAGGTGCTCATTTTTATTAAAGGGTTGTAGATGAGGGTGAGGTGGCCGTATCAACTACCCATACTATAATACACATCGTCCCGTTAATGACATACAGGTTGCATGTATTCGGTATCTACATACTGTATACGGTATGTATATCTGCATACCATAACGGAAAGCCTTGCAACATGATCTTTATTCACTGTTATTATCGGCGACTTGGTACGACGACCCCAGCAAAGGGCTCTGGGGGGCTCAGACTCAGCTAGCCTTCGACGTGGACAGGAAATGATAGATGATTTAGGCAAAGATTATACGTACAAACGCAAAGATGACTACATGCCCAATGCGCGGCTATGTCTCTGATATCAAGCAAATAGCACCGTGCTTCTGTAGCATTGAGTATATAAGAGAAATCTAATCCATCTGTGTACACATGATAAAGATATAATGCTTTAATTTCGGTGCTTATCCGAGAGATATTGCTAGTCATGGCGTTGGAGATCTGTAAACTACTCCAACATCCATGTACCGAACTCCCTAATGCCCTAATGATATACGCACAGGCTATATTTGCTAATCAACAAGCTGCATAGCATGTTCCTCAATGATCGGAGGTTCGGCAGGAAGAGGGGGACTGGCTGGGCCGCCCTCTCTTGCAAATGTTACACATCCTGGTATAACGGGAAAATCTGCAATCGCATCCTATAGTAGAAGTTGTTCAACATAAAGCCCATTGTACAGTCGCAGATCTGGACGTTTACCTGGTGCTTATCAAGGTCGATTTCGGCGAACTTGACAAAGGGCAACCTCTCGCTCAAATCCTCATATGGGAGTAATGGGCTCTGACCGGGAAAACATGCAGCAATGGCGACGAGCCTGTTATCGTTCAGAAGGGTGGCAAGTTCGTCTTGGCTTGTGATTTGATAAACCATATTGTCGAAGATAGATGAAATGGAATGGAGTGGATGGAAGATCAGTGGGCCGCCGATATCTGAAGCTCTTTATATATTCATGGCGGCGTATGGTACCACCAGCGCCCATGCTGTGTTACTATACATATGCACGAGCCTTATACTGTACCGAGAGCTACATCCTGATATGAAAATGTGAAAACCGTCGCATCTCGTATTTACTTTCTCATAACCTGAAACAGATATCGCATATATCAAAGACGCATAGCATTTTCAGACTCCTACGGTTGACATGTACACGTATCATACGCAGTAACCATCAAGTAGGATGCGTTTCCCAGCAGTCCATTTTATAGACGGCATCAATATGTACGTCACAAGACCTTTCTATGTTATGCTCCAAATATATCGAACTTGCCTAAAGTGCTCAACTTCCAAAGCGCAACGCAAAGCTCCTTACTGCGTATGCACGGAGGTGTACTATATACCACGCTAAGCAGTTTTTTAAAGTTTCGGCGCGGTCCCATACCTTCGGCTACTGTACTATTAAGTACCATCTAAATTTTTAGCCATATATGGCGATTCGACCGACACTGCCACCTGTTGTCAACATTTTAGGGTATGTGCTTGCTTTACTCATATATGAGCAAAAGACAAATCCGACTATAGATAATGATGCGACGCATCCTGCCTCTATATAGGGTCAGCTTTATTGGATATGGAGACGTACAATAGCTTCATTCAGTGGAATCTCTGTCCTCGTCGCGTGATCCACTTTTCCTTATGCGAAGTCTGAATATCGGCGATGCAATGAATGTGGATAACTGCAGTATATACAGACGGGCTGTGATTTCTATGCAGTGGAACACACATGCGTCATAGTAGATTGATCATACGAACTACTTCTGCGCTGTATTACCTTCACTAGGGAAGCTCTGTACCTAAGCGTGTCGTACACAGAATTCAACCGATCATTACCTAAGACGCATATTACTCTACTGCTTTATAGTTGTATGTGGACTAACTTATGTGCACTGTTTTGGAGCTACGAGAAGACACTGTATTCGTGTCATAAGTTCTGTCACGACAAATAAGAATGGCCTAGCATTCTGTGCCGTGTTGGTTGGCTCTCGTATGCCTGACGGGCGGAAGACACTGTTCTAAATTCCAGTGTGTAGCAATATACGCAGCTCCTCTAAGCTTGACACTTTGATGCTAAGTATAACGACCTTATTCACGCTCATATATTACAAAATTATTTGCAGCAGCTTCGAAACGATACCTATGAAACATAATGCTTTACATCATTTTATGTGGCCAACTCGAGGATAAGCTTACAAGCGGGGTAATCTCGACAAACAAGAGAACAAAGCGCACATTGTAGCTGCTCAAGTTGAATAGTTACGCCTAGTATAATATATAATTGAAAAGCATTGTGAGGGTAAGAAAGTGCGTCATATTGAGTAATCAGCTTTATGTACATTCTGATGACAAGAATGCCTTCAGACGTGTAGTATTTTGTAAACTGATTTCTATTCTTAGGCTACTTCTGCATTACCTGTCAAATTAGACAATGTCACATAGATGGTGAACTGCCAGGACCTTCTAAAAGTTCCTTATACGCCTGAAGCTATTCACGTGATAGCTTCTGATCTTGCTCTTAACTTTCCGTTCCTTATTATTCAAGTACGTGATTGCCATATCTTGACAGCATGTCCACATTGGTAGTCATTTCTACGCATTTTGGGTAACCTCAGAATTACATAGATTTGTGCTGATTGCATGTACATTCTTGTATTTAGTTACAGCTCATGTTTCACTAGGCACAAAGTAAAAAAGCGTGATTTAGGGCCATCCTTTTCCCGTAAATATAAAATCACGGACCGGTGAATTTTAGCTGCGCTTCAGCTCGGTCGAGAGGCAAGGACCGGACCGGGCATCTATTGTATCGAGCCAAGACATGGTTAAGATATGAATGGAACGAAGTAAATTTATTCTTTTGCATGAGCAGGCCTCCCATCTAGTATCATCCACTGTATCATCCACTGTACACGTTAGGCTAAAGTGCGCTCAAGAAAAAACAGAATCGATTGAAGCAGGACAAAAAATGTTTTGATTATCTGTACACTTCTATTTCGTCATAATACCAAATTTAGTAACTGTTTCTACTTGAAACTCCAGTCATATTGGACGAGTCGACCAAAAGGTGCCTTTCTACAGCTGTACTGTATATGTCCCCTTTTGACTAAACATATTACGAAAAGAGCCAATTAGACTGGTACCTCTTTTCATGACCAGTCCGAACAAGGTCGAAGAATAGCTGTGTAAACCCAGGAACGGAAGCTGCAATTATGTCATTCCGCCAAAAATCACTGGACAACCTGAATCCAAAGATTTTCATGGCGACAGAAGCTTGTGTGTCACTACTATAAAAATGCAGCCTTTTGCACATTTTTTTTCTCTCTCGCACTCAGTTGGACTACTTTCCACCCTGGCTTCTTTATAACTCAATAAGATGCGACTTCCGCTGGACTTGCAGCAGGTTATCTGTGAAATGGCCATCGGTGACTCCGGCAATAATAAATTTGCCTTTGTTGCTATGCGAGTCAATAAAGCTTGGGCTCACTTTGTGTGCAGTGTTTTGTATCGGTAAGAGTAATACCAGATGGTAGGACATAAACGGGCTCCATAGACATAGTCTCACATATATAAACTATCAGAAACTACCGTATATCGGATTACCTCAAGTTTGTGGGCTTCGTCAACACGATCGCAACAGGTGCCAAGGGCACTCTGCCCTATGGGTCGTACATTCGCTCCATTGATCTTACGAGTGTCAACCGGTACGGCGTGGACAATCGAGTCACTCGACTCATTCGACATTGCAGCAATCTCAGGACAGTGGCTTTGGGTCATCCCACCTCGGTGAAGGCAGATACGATTGCACTCATGGCTCAGCACTGTCAGAAGCTTCAGACCCTCCAAATTGGCGGGCTCGAGTCGTTTCCGTTCATGCTCGAGTGCGACTTCTCCTCGCTGCGTGGTCTGCGCACGGTTGACATTTGTTCCACACCGCTCACTGCTAATGCGCTCCATACGCTGCCTATGGATATAGAGCACGTCCGCTTTGCCCGCTTGGACGCCCTCCAGTTTACGGATGTCAAGCTTTTCCTTCAAGCCCGCCACAAATCTATCCGGTCCCTCCGTATCGAGCAGTGTCACTTCATGGATGGCCCTATTGCGGACATGATTGCGCCTCTCAAGCGGTTGGAGACACTGGAACTGGTTGGTACAGATATCACCGACCCCATCTTTGAAGGTCTGGCAGAACTGCCCAATCTCTCTCTCCACACCTTGCGCATTGTCAATACCCAAATCACAGACACCGTCCTCCAAGGCTTCCTCACCGCCCGCTCTCGCTCCATTGATCGCCCGCGTGTGCGCCATCTCGAGCTCGCAGATAACCGCTTTGTATCGAATGATATGGTCCAGGCTCTGCTGGTCAGACGCCATTGCCTGTAAATAATAATAAATCGTTCCTGTGCTTACACTCAATAATATATCGCAAATGAAATGTGTCGTCCGTTCCTTCTTTTTTCGCTCGTGCAGTAGTGGGGATGCATGGCAGTTATTTAATTCGCGGACGCTTTCTTTGACTTCTTTGTGTGACCCTGCCATCCGCTGACATTGGTCGCTCAGTTTGGCGGACTACCTCAATAGCAGCTTACTATTTGTCTTTCAATGCCATCTGTGGAATTATTCATATAAGCACTGCGTCTGATACACTTTGAGTGCTAAATGATGATGGAAACACCACACACTGCTTTCGGGATGAACCGGTATCGGTGTATCTACGGCTTTAAACTACAAATGTATTATTCGCTGATTAAGTCTCTGTTTGTTGTTGTTGCCTCGACCTGTCAAGTAGCACATATCCACTGGCAATGGACCAATTGGTTTGGGTTCCGTTTACGGGAAGTTTTCAAATTGAGGTACAAAGATAGCTTTGTTTAAATGTGCTTTGAAGTCATAAACCCGCCGAAATAGGATGAGGATGACGTATTGGTCCTTTGACTTTTCTTCGTCTTTGTAAAGCACGATACGTAGAGGGGTGGTGCTTGTAGGCCATGAGCCTTGGGTGAAATATACAAACAAGCGAGAAGGTAGATTATCAAGCAAGTTTCCAAAATCAGAACCGACCCTGCTTTAGGATGCGCTTGAGGCTCCCCCCCCCCTTGCCAATCTTTGTCGCCCACAACAAAGGTCGGCCATGCAGGCGTGTTCGACTCATGAATGTCCCAGCCGCATATCATACCTCTACAATATCGCTTTTGTTCCCTCCAAAAGGAAACCCCAGTATTCAAAAAGATAAAAGCGATGCGCTAGGGCGTGCAGTACGCAAAGAAGGTCCGTCGAGAACAAGACCTTAGCGATCTTGACTATCAAGACCAGTAAGCAACATGATTTTTTTCTCATTTTCGCTTTTTCTTTGTATACTCTCCCAAGGGATTATCCCAGTTACCGGCCCCAGCTTCTATACCTTATTACATGTTACTCTCATTTTCAATTGCACTGCACACACACACGCTATGATACCTTCATACTATGGTCCAGCCTTGATTTTTTTTTTTTTCATCTTCTTGCATACATCCTTGCCCCAACAAAACAAGCCTTTTGTGTGTCTTTTCCTTTGTTGAACGTCTTTCGCTGATTATCTTTGTCTCGCTCATTCTCTCTTACAGCCTAACGAGTTCGCACAATGATCATCGAATCCAACAACATCCCGCTTCAGCATGAAGACACCCAGCCAAATCCGCTTCCCATGACACCCTGCGCAGATCATCATTCGAACGCGTTGGCCGCGCACTCAGCTGGACCACTTAGTTCTCTCCTCAGAGCCTGCACTCTCCATTCTGAGCAACCACGCGAGTCCCTCACTATACCTCCAGGCACCTTCATGAAGGCTGATACGCATGATGATTTGAATAATTATTTTGAGATACAAGAGCGAAACGAAAGCGGTCATGAGCACGAAGACGATAAAGTAAACGTGCACGGCGTCATGACAAAGGCGACGAACAACTTCAAGGTCCCACTCCATGAGCTCATCCAGCACTTCCCGGATTTACCCTACTTTGCCATGCATCCCATGTTTATCACGTTTTTATCCATCTGGATCCGCTTCCGTCAAAGTCTCTCGTTGTCATGGCATCCCCAGCAGCGCCAAGTCGTCATTGGTTCCCTCGAGAACCAGATATTCGTGTTGCAACAGTACATTGATTCGTGTATGTACGCCGCCGCCTTTTATCCCCACGTGGTGGACGAGGTCGATGGACAATCCAATTACATGCAAGCGGCTTTCGGCACCCTCAAGCGCCGTATCGAGATCGTTCATGGCATTCTTTCGACTCTGGAATACAACCGTTTGATGCGTGGCATCGGCAGCGCCGTCACCGTGTACAAGATCACCCATGCTTTTCGCCGCATGGTCATTGAGACTTTTCCATGGCTACCCTCGTGTTATGAAGCGGCCCAGCAAGCGACCTGCCCCACTCCTTTACCAACAACGTTTACCTTTTCTAACGCCATACCCCATCATCTTTCAGATAGCACATTTATGCCGCCGCTGGATGCGAACTGTGTTACGCCGATGGATTATGAAATGACGCCGCTGCTTGCTGCCCCGCCTGCGACGCCGGTTGATAGCAGCATGACTTTTATGGAGGCCCTGGAACAGCCCTTGCTCCATCACTCGGAGGATCCTGCCGTCTGCTGGTGTCAGCCTCAAAATATGAACAACACACAGCTCGCTTCGCAGCGTATGCATGAATCTTTTCAACAAGAATGGACGCCGCCTCACACCGCCATCAACACACCTCAGCTTTACATGATGCCTGCCACGGATGTGATTGGAAGCCTGACGTACTTTGGTCAACAGCAGCAGCAAGAAGAACAACAACAGAATCAGTCCCATGCCATCGAATGGTCCCAGTCCGTCCCTGCTACACCCATGGCACTTCCAGAGCCCAACTATCAGCGCCCGGTCCATCCCCTTTATTACTCGTGCCCGGCAAGTCCCCGGCAGTCGCTCGACTCGCAACAGCATGGATACACCGGAGAGGCCAACATGTACATCGAGGAAGTCATGGAAGACGACGAAGAGCAAGAGAACATCGACGAGGACCTCTCGTCCGTCGGAGAAGACGATGACGACGACGAATATGAGTACAACGAGAACGATGACGAGGAGGACGAGTACTATGTCTCTAAGCGCTCCCGTCATCGTCAGAGACCCGCTCAAACGACTGACAACAAACTCACAAGGAGCAAGCATCGCTCTTCCGCCTTGACAACAGTCCACACCTCTTCCTTTCCTATGTCTTGTTCATCAAGCACGGTTCGCCCGAACCGCTCCCGCCGTACCGCGACTTCGTACGATGCTGAGACGACGCACTACCTCAAATCAATTTTCTACAAGAGCTACAGCGTGCGTGACAAGCTCACCAAGGAAGAGCGGCAAGAAATCCAGGAGAAAACCGGGCTCAAGCCGCGCAACATTACGTACTGGTTCTCGAATCACAAGCGCCGATTCCAGCCCTCGCTCAATGAATTCAAGCGACTGCATCGCGAGACACACGGCCGCGTGGCTAACTTTGACGATTTCGTGCGATGGCGTCGTCTGCGTGGTCTGACGGACGAAGTGATGGAAAGCGTGGAAGAGTCAGAGGAAGAACAGAAAGACAGCAGCACCAGAGACTCGCCCTCCTCGTCCCAAGACAGCACAAAATCACCCACGAGTCACCTTGCCACCCCGCCTCAGTGAACCACACAGCGCTCATTCCCACCCTGGCACACCTTTATCGTTTTTTGTTCATATATGCACCCTCTCAAACATATCCCTCGTTCCTAGCACCAGGGCTTCCCCTTTATAATTGAAAACTTGCATATAAAGCAGAAAATCACAATATCACATTCATCTATGCCGAAACGTTTAATAGTGCATCAGCATCACCCATGAATGGGCCCCCTCTCCCCACCTCCTTTGTGTAAAAGCACCATGTGTGCGCGCAAGATAGGCAGAACCATGATTGTCATACATCTTTTTTTTTCACAAACGTCACAAATCAAGATCAAGTGAAACTAAACATATATAAGCTATGTAATGTAGTATAGGATGAGATTCATCGAATCATATGGGTGGGGTGGAGGAGCTGGGCTGCCTGGATTTTTTATTTCATCGAATGACAGCCGCCGTTATTGTCCATGCATTAAACACGTGCTATGACAAGACAGAGCATCAGCATAATACACGCACACGATTCGTTACCTCTGTTATCTACTCGCAAAGAAAACGACAACAGTCGATCATGCACACCTTTGGCGCGTCCCGGATGGACATCCTCGACAAAAAGCGTCGTTGCTCGATTTAGGCACTCAAACCTCTCTGCGCGTTAAGGGGTACCCCGGACCGATTATAAGAATACGGTCCTTGTCACATAGCATCCTTTCCAACTTTTCCTCTTTCTTTTCCCCCCCTCCTTCTCTCTCTCTCTCTCTCTCTCTCTCATATCTTCTCCTCTTCACATCTTTCTTTTTAAGACCATGCAGAAACGTGGTCAGTATTTACGTTACGCGGCTATCCCGCTATCCTTTTGTATGACACACGCCGCACTGCAATCGTCTGTGCTCGCGCCACTGTACGCGCAGGATCGTGGGCATACCATGATCTGGAGTCTGATGGCCTCGATCCTCGTTACTGCTGCCGTCGCCTGGGATGCCATCAAGACCCCGTTCCTCTTCATGTACTCGTGTTTTCTCATGCCCCTTGGACAGCATAAAGACCTTCAAGGGCGTTTGGAGGCTTTCTACCAGGGCCAGGCAAGCAGTAAGTATCATCTCGAATCTCTACTGCTGTTACTTTTTCCTTTTGGCACTTTTGCTTTTTATTCTCTTAAACTTTATTTCTTGATTTCTTCCCCCCTGACATGCGTTGGTGCGCTTCATCCATGCACACGCATCAAAACAAAAAAATAGGAATACGCCATAAGTGACACCGTATTTACACTTTTTTTTCCCATGCATAGTCTACGATGCCTCTCGGACCAGACTCTTGCGTGGACGATCCACCATGCTCAAGCTGTGTGCAGCCCAACTGAAGGAACAAAAAATCGCCAAGCCGGTGTGGATCGACTTGGGCGGTGGTACAGGTATGCAAACAAAAGATACCAGGCGTATGTGTTGAGGGGTGAAGACATGCTCACTAATTTTTGCTGACAGGATGGAACATTGAGAAAATGAACGAGGTGTATCCCATCAAGAACTTTGAGAAGGTCATCCTCGTGGATCTGACACCCTCGCTCTGCAAAATTGCGACGGAACGCTTCCACCGTCGCGGCTGGAAGAACGTCGAGGTCCTATGCCAGGACGCCGTCACTTTCCGCACATCCGTCGAGGGCCGCGTCAGCCTGGTGACCATGTCCTATTCATGCAAGTGTCCATACTCCTGAAATTCGTGTTGCGCTGGAACAGGCAACTCATACCCCATAATTGATTTATAGTGTCCATGATGCCCCAGTACCATGCCGTAGTAGACCGCGTCCTTTCCCTTCTCGCCCCAGAAGGCTTCATGGGCGTGACCGACTTTTATGTGTCGGGCAAGTCGAGCGCACCCGGTGATTTGAATCGCCACTGCAACTGGCTCACGCGCAATTTTTGGCAAAACTGGTTTGACCTCGACCACATCCATCTGGCACCTGGCCGTCGCGATTACCTCGAATACCGCTTCAACACGATCCGAAGTCTCAACCTGCGCAACCACTTTATCGTACCCTACTTGATCCAGATCCCCTACTATATTTGGCTAGGCTCGCCCAACGTGGATAACTTTAGCTCGGCCTCGTCTGTCAGATCCGCCTCAAGCTCCTCGTCTGCTTCCTCCACATCCTCGATCGTGGCTCGTCCTTGGCGCCTCGACTATGACCCGTCGCTCGCGCAGCATACCCAGTTCCGTTCCTACATTTATTCTTTTACCTGGGAAGACCCTCGCGTCGACCTTGAGCACCTCAACCTCAATTCGGAAGACGTCATGATGGTCATCACGTCTGCGGGTGACAATGCTCTCGAGTACGCCATACAAAACTGCCCGAAACGTATCCATTGTGTTGACATGAACCCATGCCAGGTAAGCCTACGAAGGATAGAAAATGGTGTAACGTATTGGGTATTCACACGCAAAAACGAATTAGAATCACTTGATGGAACTCAAGCTGGCAGGCATTGCCACGCTGGCGTACAAGGACTTTTGGGCCATGTTTGGCGACGGCAAGCACCCCCGCTTCAAGTCGCTGCTGCATGACAAGATTTCCCCACATCTCAGCCCATATGCCTTCCAGTACTGGGACAAGAACCATGACCGTTTCAAGCACACGTTTTACAAGACGGGTTACTCAGGCCTGGCCCTTAGCATTGTCGAATGGTGGATTAAGCTTAACGGCATATCGTCCGACATACATGCTCTGTGTCACGCCAATACCATTGAGGAGCAAGAGAAAATCTGGCGCGAGCGCATTCAACCGCTCCTGTTTACCCCTATTGTTCGCCGTATCATGGATAATCCCGTCGTTATGTGGAATGCTCTCGGTGGTAAGTGAAAAGTGCAGGTTATGAATTGGCCTTGCTAATGCACTGTATCTGTTAGTCCCCATGAACCAGATCAACATGTTCCTCAAGGACGGCACGACGGCTGAGTACATGGAAAACACGTTCAACCCTATCCCATCACACTCGCTGTTCAAGACCGACGAATACTTTTACTACCTCTGCCTGATGCGCCATTACACTCCCTCTTCATGCCCGAGTTATCTCACCCGCGATGGCTTTTCTGCTCTCAAAAAGAATCTCGATTGCTTCCGACTCCACACGGATTCCATCCTCAGCACTCTCGAGAGCTTCGAGGACGCTTATCTCACCAAGCTTGTTGTCATGGATCACATGGACTGGTTTGACCCCAACAACGACGGCGAGTTGGATCAGGAGATCACACAGATGGCAAGATCCCTCAAAATTGGAGGCCAGGTATATTACCGCAGCGCGGGTAAATATCCCTGGTACAACCGCCTCTTTGAAAAGCATGGCTTTACCGTCGAGGCCCTCGCCATCCGCGAGCGGGGCCACTCCATTGACCGCGTCAACATGTATGCTAGCTTCTACAGAGCCACGCTCCAACAGAAGCAGCAGTAAAGTACAGTATTATATATTAGAGTAGGCATAATTTGACAAAAAGATCCCCACGTATATTCTCTCTTTATTTACTCCCCTCCTCCTTGCCTTTCTCTGTCGCTCGCCCACAAATTCCCCCCTGGCCCTTTTCCCTTTTTAATCGCAACTCATCCTCCATTCCCCCAACTTCGCACTCCCTATCTTTTTTTTCACTTGCTATTCGCTATAACCCGTGCTGAGCCGGTACGCCTTCTCCCCACACACCCCTCCCTACGGACCTTTCTCTCTCTTTCTTTTTGTCGACCCTGGACGCGCTCTAAATGTACGTTTTTGTGAATATCTCTTGGCTTAAAAATAATATAATAAAGTGTCAAACGTGCGTTGTCCCGTTACTATCACTTACATATATATACATATATGCATATTCAATACCGCCGAAAAGGAGCATTACATGCCCGTCGTTCCGTCATGTAAAATTCTGTCAACTAACTCAATTTGTGCCGTGCTTGATCTTGGACATTAAAAAGACATATGGTATCCTTACGTCCGGAGAATGTATTTACATTAACCTTTTGTCGTTCATTTATCCATTTAAAAGGACTATCATTATCAGCACGGCATACGTTACATTATTGAGAGCGAGCTTTCTACAAAAAAGCTTACTGTCATGCGTATTTTTATGCAATTCATCTACGAAAATTGATCGCTGAATCAGAAAAGTTCTTATTTTACGGGGATCGTCCTCTTTTCCTGGTTCTGTCTCCTTGGCGTTTTCTTATGCCAGGAGGATGGACAAAGAGATTTTGACCGCAATTAGAGAACTTGGAAAGTAAGCAAGGGGTGTGTGCACTCGCGCACACTCTCACTCTCGCTGTCCAGACAAAATCGCCAAGTGACTTGAGCGTGAATAAGCGCGTTATGCTCTGCATCCACGCGAGCTCACGCTCACATGTCCCCCGAATGTATATGCAACCCTTTTATAAGTTGTTGCTTTCTCTAAATAATGTACCTTTTTTTTACATTCTCGTTCTTCTCTCTTTCTCTTTTCTCTCACTTACACTCTTTTTATATACCCTCAGTACTTCTGAGCCCCTTCCCGCTCCTTTTCACTTCTGCATTTTTCTTTATAGTATGAGACTGATCTCTCTAATACTACTACTATGCACAGCAATGGTTTCATGGGCTGCTAATGTCCAGTATGCCGTTGTCGCCTTCCCCAATAGATCGGAAGGCCAAGGCGTAGGTGTGTCGATTGCCGGTCAAGCGTATGCACTCCAGGAGAGTGAGGAATACCCGAACCTGTTTGTCGGCACTGCACCTTTTGGCCAGATCTACAACTATGTCATTACTGACGCTGCCTCAGGCGAGACAGTGCGCTCTGAGTCGGTCGAGCGCTCACTTGCGGCGGGCCAGGCCACCACTGGTAATGAGTTCTTTGACCGTTTCCCGAATGTCTACAGCATGCCCGAGCTGCCCCAAGCGTTCAATCCCGTCTACCCTCGTAAGTCGTCTGAATTACACTCCTGACTGATAATTAGAAACTGATATCCTTCTTCAGCGCTTTTTACCAACATGAACAAGTCCAACGAAGTTGCTACGTTGCTCTTGCGCGTCGACACTGAAAAGCTCGACAGGATCCTTGTCCACCCCCAGCACAAGTACAACGACGCCCACGTGTACGAGATGACCTATATCAGCAACTCGGAGATCCACACCATCCATGACGCTGGTATCATCAACAGCGGCCAGTCCACCAAGGAGTACGACCGCCAATCGTTCAAAATTGACCTGAACAAGTTTGTCAAAGGCGATGACGCGCCCAAGCAGCTGCTTTTCGGTCGTTCGATGCTCAAGCTGCGTGCCGAGCCGACCGACCCGTCCTTCATGCGTGAGAAGCTCGTCCTGGATTGCCTTAGCGCAGCCGGTGCAGCGACCCTCAGCGGCAGCTGGGTGCGCCTGTACGTCAATGAGGAGCCAATCGGACTGTTTTTGATGACGGACGATGCGTCGACCCACTTTATCGAGGACGTCCTGAACGGCGGTGACTGGACCTACCCACACACCGGACCGACGTACAAGGGCAACGCTCTCGACGATACGCACGTCGCCAATCTAGCATATCTCGGTGATGACGCCGAGCTATACTCGGAGGACCTGTACGAGCTCAAGGACAAGGGCAAAGACAAGCAGTACCTCGACGAAAAGAATGAGACCTTGCCCCTGATCGAGTTCACCCGTGCCCTCGCTGAGGCTGACACCAGGGAAAAGCTCTCTGAGCTCATCCATATTGAGCATACCATGATCCACCTCGCCATCAACTTTTTGGTCGGCTCCTGGGAGGGTGTCTGGTACCAGGGTTCGAGCTTTTACCTCAACCAGGACCTTGGCACCCGTCAGTGGACTCTTATTACTTATGATTTTGACGAGACCCTTGGAAACGGCGTCGAAGATGCCGAGCTCGCGACCGTGCCCTACCAGAACTTTGCTCCCTCCGGCGCCGAGCGACCTCTCGTCGATGCCCTTCTCAGGGTCGACACCCCGGCCTTTGAGCGCATTCTTAAAACACTCGTCAAGCGCTTCTTCAAGCCGTCCGTGATCGAGCCCCGCCTTAAGACGTGGCAGCAGATGCTCGCCAGGGACTTGGCGTGGGATCGCGGTCTCCCGGGCCGCTCGCCCGGTCGAAAGATGCCCTGGACGTACGACGACTTTTATACGGCCTCGCTTGCGGACACCATCCACGCCAAAGGCGCCGTTGGCAACAGCGACGCCAGCGTGAGCATCGCCGACTGGGTCCGCCGGCGCTCGGCAGCCGTGTGCGAGCAACTTAACATGGACGACACGGACGATATTGTGCCTGCCCTCGGCCCTTACACCGGCGGCCATGACATGGATGGCTCCGGTCTTGTCACCGAGCACCGTCCAGCCGCTGCGGCTTTTCCTGACCCCACGGCAGCCGAGCGCAACGGTACGACCGGCGGTCTCGCCCTCACCGGCCCAGCCGAAAGCCAAAACTTCGCCTCTTCTGCGGCTGTATACCACCCCTCTGCTGTTTCGCTCGGCAGTCTCGTCGCCGCTCTTGCTGCCGCCGTCGCGGCTGCTATCTAATACCCATCCCTGCTCTGGTCATTCTATACCGATTATAGTCAATAAAAAGACACGCGCGTTCAATAACGTATTTATTTTTCTTGCATTAACAATGCCCTCCTTTCCTTTTTCCGCAGATATACTTTTGCGTTCGAAGAAAAGGAAAGCTATGAGCGCATAAAAGCGTATTTCATATACTACTGTTTTTTCTTCTGACTCCTTCTACCTATTTACAAGTGTGACATGGCACTAATCCTTCTTGCCAGAGGCCTTGGCTGCATTGACAGCCTGCACCTTGTTCTGATGGCTTGCGGGGATGACAGGTTTGCGAAGGGTCCGAATGTCATCGGCGGCAAACCCGGGTATACGAATATTCCAATTGCGCTCCAAGTGCAGCTGTAAGTCTTTGACTTCGAGCGTGTCCGACTTGCGATGCTTGGCTAGCCTACACGCGAAAGCCGTCGTCGATTCAATAAACTCGTCTGCAATCTCAAGCAGGATCTGAGAAAGGGGAATATCGTCAGTCGCCTGTCGAAACATGTTCAATCTTTATCATTGGGCAACTCACGTCTTCCACCTCCGGATCAAGACGTTCCTGTGGATCGATCTGGCTGACGAGGTCCTGAATCTTGCGTTTCGTCAGAATGCGCGGCACGCCGTCGGGATCACCCGTCGCGGAAGGCGCCCGCATCAGGCCAGGCTGTGGTGGGGCTTGAAACGGATACACAGGCTTCATGCCCGGAGGTCTCTGTTGTTGCTGTTGCTGTTGCTGTTGTTGCTGAGGTGTCTGTTGCTGGGATTGCGGTTGCTGTGGTGCCTGCTGTTGCGGCTGAGGTTGCTGAGCTTGTGGAAGTTGTTGAGCTTGCTGTGGTTGTGGTGCTTGTTGCTGTTGTTGTTGTTGCTGCTGCTGTTGCTGCTGCTGTTGTTGTTGTTGGGCCTGGTTTGCCATCATGGCCGTCTGATTACCTAAACCTTCATCAGTCCGCGGGTTTCTTTACACTTTCCACCTTTCACATACGAATGTAAGCAGCCGCGTCTGGATTGTTCAGTTGCTGGGCGAGCAAGCGTTGTTGTTGCACGTTCTGGGCTGCAAACTGAGGAGCAACGTTTTGAATCATGTTTTGGTAGGTCGTTAGACGATTCTGCAGCTGCGACTCTTCTCGGCGGATGCGTTCCTTGTCTGCTTCGGGCAGATCGTTGCGTTCCAAGGCTTGTCGATAAGCAATCAATTGACGTCCCATCATTTCAATGCCGGCCTGGTACTGCTGAAGAAGATTTGGGACAGGTTGCATCGGTGCCCCGCCTTGATTCGTATTGACATTGCCATTGTTGGACATTATGGGACCGAGAAGGCAATGAAGTCCTGTATGCGAAGGAAATGGGGGTGTATGTGTGGGGAAGAGAAAGTTTTATATGAAGCAGCTACGCGAATTTGTAACCTATTCCAACCTCCCAATTTTTGGCCACCCGCATACCAAGATCGTTGTAGGCCAGCATCCAAAAATCGAAACTCTTTCCATTTGACTTGTCGTCGGCACACACACATACATCCATATCAGCCCGGCGCCTCTAATGTATATGAATATATTATAACGTCTGCCTCATCAAATGATTCCAAGGCATAGGTTTCATGAAACGCGTATGTGTTTAAATGGACACTCTACGCACACTCTATACAAACCGTAATTGACACAAAGACAAGTACATACGAGTCCTTCATAGCTTCTCAGAATCTCATATGCATAAATACCTGCTCCACTGTACAGGTACTGCTTGAGTAATACTGTCGTGGCGATTCATTTCGTACACTGTCTGCAATACAACAAAATAGACTCACGCATTGGCTCAACACCAAAAAATGTTCTTCCTAAGCAGAGCCTCTACTACCCTTAATTGAAACTTGTTTGGAAACAGAAACAATAGTTTATTTTATCGATAGATGTCTCTTCCTCTTCATGATGACAGTCTGTGAACAACTGATTTGCAGTGACGAAATAAATATTTCCAGATACACGTTTTCGGAATCGGCTGCATTCCGCATTTTTTAAGTACAGGAACGTGGCTCCTTCTCCTTTCATTTAATCCTTTTCCTAGAATAATGACACGGGAAGGATTTGAATAACGTGCAATAGGATCCATCAGCATTATTTTTATTTATTTTTTAACAATGAGCCTACTTCATGATGAATGTACTAGTCATAGCAGAGAATAGCATAATGTAGAGCAAGTGCGCTCTACTGTGCAATTACGTGTTAAGGTATCTATATAAAGTATTAGGAGAGGTGGCATATGTCTGAAGTGGTGGCGGAGGAGGGCGATCGGGAGGGAAACCAGGCCAGCATCATGTGGATCCGCTCAGCGACCGTCTGAGTGGGTAGAAGACACGCCTTGTCAAGCGGTGTGGTTGGCAAAAGATTGGCTATCTGCCATATCAACTGGACCTCAACCGGATCGAGAGATACACGATCTAGCATTGTGTTCAGAACACACAAGAGCTGCTCGACGGGAGGTGGAGGCCGGGAGAGCCCTGTGAGATAGACTGGCAGCGTCCAACAGGAGGGTCTAGCAGCCGTCCTTCGATGCCACGCGGGCTTCCATGCGCTCATTTCTGGCTTTTTGCTTTCCACGGGCGGTATCGGGCGCTGTGGCTCTCGCAGGAGTGCGTTTTCTTCTTCAGAGCGATCGGCTATGCATGCGAGCGATTCAGCAATAGGATATCCATCCGAGCACATTCGCCACTGGAGAACACGAAACCGACCAATGCCTATGGCATGTACGAGGTAGCGCCCATCTGAGAGGAGCTCCATATGCGTCAGACGCAGCAGCGTACCGTGCGTGTCAAAGTGTGTATCACGCCGGGCTAGACACAGACCCGCGAAGCATTCGCTTTTCCGGGTCAGTGTAGCCATCATCCGTTGGTAACGTGGCTCAATGAGGATAAATGCGCAGGGCACACCGGGAAACGCGACCGAGGACGGAAACGTGAGAAGCGGCAACTGGACCGCACTGACTTGCCCGGCCGGTAGTGATGGCTCTCTGGACTTTCGAAAGTGATAGAGGGGTAATCTTTCTGTCTGGGGGGTCACATTCAAAACTGTCTTGTTCTTCCTTGCGTTATTATGAAGTAAAACGAGACGGCCTAGAAATATGCACCATGTACTTCTGTGAGCATGATTCTATGATAACCGAGGGTGCTCAGCTATCTTACGCTGACGTCGTTGAGGGTAATGCGAGTGCGAAACCCGCATCCGGGTAACGAGAGGAAGGGCAGATGTAATGAGGGGAAAAGAGATAAAAGGGACGACTTTTCCCTTTTATACATCATCGTCAACTTATTCGATCGATCTCTCCATGCGAGCAGTCCTAGGCAGACATTTTTTTCGCCTCCGCCACGGTCGAGGGTCTCTCGATCTGAAACCGGCTGGTGCAGGCAAATCGAGGACACGATCACGCTCTCACACACATCACGTCGCTTTTACACGGTCATATCATGTCATGATACTGGCTCGTTGATAGACTCACGAATTATCATCAAGGCGCCTATCATAAGAGGCAATCACACATGCATAAAATACAAACACTTAATAACAACAATAAAAGAACAAAAGAAAAGTTGTGTCATTTGATCTAGAATAATCGAAGGGGGACGTAGAACGAAACCAGGCCGATTGCATCGATCGCGTTTCTGTCGAAAGCCTTTGCCGTCGACAGACTGCATGGCAAGCAGGGGGTGGCGGGTAGTTCAATCGAAATGCACAAGCAAAGATCAAAGTCTTTGGTGTACAGAACAACGGAGGAGGCTGGTTTTTTTTTTTCGCCGCTTCGTTGCGATTGTCTAAATAGCTTTCGCATGTATTCTTTGTACGTTATGTTCTCTCTTTCTCTCTTCAGGTTCAATGACAGGCTTAAATTTTATTTAATCGAATTTCGTTCCTGCATCGTTTTTTCCTTTTAGTCCGATGACGACCTAGTCCATCAACACGACCAGGATACAGTCATTTACATGGAGTAATATATGTCAGCAATACTACCTTTCTAGCGGGCAAACTGCTTACGCTCTCGCAAGGTCCTTTGAACTGACACAGAAATATATCTCGCACCGCAGTAACAAGAGTCCATAGATGGACTCTTTTTCCATTAGAGCTCACTCGGCATGAACACAATGGAGTAAAGCAAGGTGCGCATCTCGCTCATCTTGCTCTTCCCGACATGGGAAAGAGACAGAGAGAGAGAAAAGTAGAATAGCGATTTTAAAAGACGCTGCGTGTTTATATTTTTTAAGCGGAGTATTAGCGATTTCCTTTTCCAGAGGCAAACGCGCTCCTGTGTGCCAGAGACTGGGTGGCACTTTCTGGGCAGAGGAGGAACGGGTTATTCGTGGGCCGAGCGAAAAGGAAAAGGGCAACCCCTTCCCTTTCCGTTGCTCTTGGACCGGCCTCGTCTCCCAAAAACAACAAATCCCCAAAGAAAAAAAAAATCACACACACCACACGACACACTCACACACACACTCACGCAATATATACCTTTTCATATCATTCATATCTGAAAAAAAAAAAAAAAAAAAGAGGCGCCGGCGAAAATCTTTCTCTCTTCCACTTTCTCTTGCTTTCCCTTCTTGCCGCGGAGCCAGGCGTGTTTTTCTTGCTCCACTTCTTCTTCCTCGTCCTCTTCCTCTCTTCCTCTTCTTTTTCCTCCTATTTCCTTTTTGCTTTTCCCTCTGTTTCTCTTCTTTTCTTAAATCTCCTTCCTCCCTCTCTCTTTCTCTCTCCATCTATCTCTCTGTCTTTTCTTTTCTTTACTTGAGATATGCAGCACGCCACTTCTCCTTCGAAAAAAGCACGGCCGCCTCCATCATCCCCACCTTCCGAGGGCTTCTCTGAAGAGAAATACAAGAAACTCAAGCATAAGCTGCGAGACATTATGAAGGCAAATACTCGTTTGGATGCTGTCATTCTTTGTTCTCATACCCGTTATAGGTTAATGAGGCCATGTCGCAGGATTACATGCGGGCGAAAAAAAAGATAAAGACCCTGACATTTGAGCGCAAGTAAGTGAACAAAAGGAAGAAGAGGGCAAAACAATGATGGATCTCAACCCTTTTGCCAATAGCATTTTGCTGGACAATATTGCGCGCATGGAGAACATGGGCCCATCATCCGACGAGAGCAGCAGCAGTGACGTACCCACCGATTTGTCAGAAACGGAGAGCGACGACAACAACGGAGGTATGTAAAGAAAAAAGAAATTGGGAATTGGGAATTGGGGATTCGGCGCTCCCGCACCCGACCCCCCCTTCACACACCACGCCGACTCACACTCTTGTAATTTTTTAAGACTCAACCTCTTTGAAAGCAACGTCATCCAAAACCTCACGAACCGCACTCCACAAAGCACGTTCGCCTCGCCCTACTCAGCCTGCTTCTCCCATGGTGGCCTCTGCGCCGCCCAAACGCTCCAAAATGTCGCGTATCGCGGTCAAGACACGCCGCGTGCAGCCCATCGAACGCGACGAACATGGCCAGCCAAAGTTACCCCAGCAGATTGGCGTCTTGACGGTCCTGTCCCTGGGCCGCATTGTCTATGACCGCGACACGTTCCACAACGAACGTTACATTTTCCCTGTCGGCTACACCGTCCGCAGAACCTATCCGAGCATGATCGACCCCACCACCAACACTATTGTGACCTCCACCATCCTCGAAGGCACCGACGGCCCGCGTTTCGAAGTCACCGCCGCGGATATGCCCGACCAGCCTATTGTCGCCAATTCGGCCACGGGCGCCTGGACAGTCGTTGTGCGCCGCTCCAACGAGATCCGCAACCGCGAGCACTCCAACTCGGCGTCGGGCCCAGACTACTATGGTTTCAAGCACCCGACCATCGCGAAGCTGATTCAGGACTTGCCTGGCACCGAGCACCTCTCCCATTATGTATGGCAGAACTTTGAGGAAATGGAACCCAGGGCGGCCAAGGGCGTCATGGCTGCCGCGGAAAAGAAGCGGGGCAATCTGGAACAGATGGGCAACGCCAACCGCCGTGCGCCGCGCTCCCAGCTTGCGGACGGCAGCGCAAGTGGCGATGCGGCCAGTCAGGATGCGTCGTCTGACATGATGGATACCGACGAACCCTATCCAGCCGATGCCCCACTGCCATCCTCCTCCACTTCACCGTCATTGGCTGCCCAATCTGAACAGCAACAACCACAGCAACAGCAAGGTCAACCTCTGCTTACCTCTCCACCTTTGACCGTCCATCCTACGGGTCAGAATAATAATGCTCCGACCCTGCCCCCCTTGGCGCAGCTCTCTGCTGGAGGTGCACCGCCACCACCGCCTGCTTTCGACGACGACGAAGACGATGACGAGGTAGACCAGCTTGTTCCTAGCGACACGGAATAAGCAACTGTCTTCCCCCGTTTTTATTTTTCTATAGCATTCACCATTATTACAACTACATGGCACTACTCGCACACACACAAACCCCCAACTTACACACTCACGCACATGCACAGTTATACTTTATTTCTTCATTGCGCTTTTCTGTCACTTTTTTCGAGCTTATATTTTATCCACTTCTTCTACTCTTCCACACCCGTATATATTCTTTCTCCTCTCTCTCCCTCTGTTGTACTATTTTTTGTCCCTTTTTCCACCTTACTTTTCTTTCTCTTGCTATGCCTAAATTTGGCCTTCCCTTGCTCCCCCTCCCCATACTTTATCGTACCGTATAGTAAACGTATCAAATCGAATTGTCTCGTAATGCATACAAATTTGCTCCATTTTATTCCATTTTACGCATCAAAAACCACACTGGTGTCTGCATTCGTCGTCCGCGTCGACAACGTGCCCTTGCCACTGAAGCGGCGCCCCTGCTTATAGTATGCCTTGTCCTCATCATACTCAATGTTGTTGCCTTTCATATCCTCCACGAGCACGGTGTTGTGACGCGAAGTTTGGAGCAAAAAGCGACCCTCAAACGCGTTGGGCATATGCGCCGTGATCTCCGCATTCGAGGTGGTCAGGGCGACCTGTACATCCTTCACGTCCAGGACGCGCACTGCGATCGGCGCATTCGTCGTGTCCACCTTGAGCGTGCGCTCGATGGAGGCGGCGCTGACCGCGATCCGGTTGTTGGACGACCGCAGCTCGGCCGCGTCGCTGCGCAGCACGCCCAGGTCGAGCTCGCCGTTCGAGGTCTGGATGGAAATCATGTCGTCCGCCTGTAGGGTCTGGCCGTCGCCCGCCAGCACCGCGCCGTTCGACGTGTGCAAGTCAATTCGGTGCTTGGCCGTGACGTGATGCACCCGAATCGCGGCGCTGCTGCTCTGCACGTAGACGGCCGTGTCCGCCACCACATCCGACGTCAGCGTGACCTCTCCGTTCGAGGTGAGCAGCACGAGCTTGTCGCCCTCCCACGCTGCGAGCTCGATGGGTGCGTTTGTCGTCGAGATCTGGGTCGTGTCCATCTTTTGCAGCGCGTCCAGGACGCGCACGGCCATGTTGGTCGTGCGCACCTCGAGACGCTCGGCTTTTTCGGGCAGCCAGATATCGACGTCGACCTTGACGCACACGCCGTCGCGGTCTTCCGCCTTGATCGTCAGATGGGTATCGTCACCTTCCTGAAGATGATACGATACCACGTCGTCCTTGAGCGAAGCGGGCGCGACGTAGACCTTGGCGGTCATCGCACCCTCGTCGCCACCATAGTGCACGTTGACCTGGCCAGACGCAATTCGGCCCTCCACCGTCAGCCACGCATTCTTCTCGACGGATACCTGCGACGGCAGACCGTCCCACTCCACCGCGCCGTCGCATGAGCCGCCGTGGATGGGCGACACCTTGATCGTGTCGCTGTATTTCAACGCCACGATCCAGATCAGAATGGCGACAAACACATATTTGCACCACTTGCGGCAACAGCCCGGTCCGCGCCCGCCTCCTTCCATATCATCATCATCATCGTCATCTTCGTTCATAGGGCGACGACGCCTCGGCTGTGATTGTTGAGGGTGGCGCGATCTATTTTGGTCCCAGTCGCGCGGCAGGTCTAGCTCAGGGATTTCACTTAGTTTTTGTGTTTCTGTGGTGGCATGTGGCACCCAGAGAGGCTCACTTACGCGGATTGCTCCACTGCTGTTTCTGAGACGGGCGTTGGGTCGAGGAAGTGGGGGAGGGAACAGGCGAGGAAAGCAAGGGTTGTTGCTGTTGCTGCTGTTGCTGCTGTTGTTGTTGCTGATGCTGGTATTGATAAGGCGAGGAGGAGGAAGGCGAGGGCGAAGGGTAGAGGCGGTTGGAGTTGTTTGGATCCAAGAGGCCCGCCTGAGACTCTAGTGCGCCGTAGCCATGTTCGCTCGAGGTGCGTGCTGAGCTTGTGGGCGGCGGTGGAGAATACGGCGGAGGGGGCCCAGCAGGCGAGTCAGGCTCGTCGGGTTTATGCACTGGTTTTCGGTCCATTCGGCCGCTATGGCTACTGCTTCCACCCGCACCCGAACTGCTGCCGTTGCCAAGCGGGCCGGGCGTGTACTCTGCATAAAGCGTCGTTCAGCCAATACAACACAGCACACACACACACTCTCTCTCTCGCAATTACCGGCGTCATTATAATACGCCTTGGGATTGTCGTAGTTCGACATGAGAAAAGGGGTTGGAAGTAAAAATGAAAAATGAAAGAAAGGAGAAAGGAGAAAAACTGGAAAAGGAGATGCGTGATGTTTATGTTCTTTTCAAGAATCTTGGCACACACACACACAAAACACATATACAGACACGCACGGGTGATGACATTACAGTAAAACTATGGACTATTATAGCAGCATGTTGGCACTGCCTACGCCTATCAGAGCCAAGGACATGCCCCATGCCACGTCGTGCCTCCATGCTTGGCTGGTCTTTGTGTTGGTAGCGTCGTGCGTCGTTGTATTGCCGTGCGTCGTGTTTCTTTGGACGTAGGACGGGGTGTCCGTGATCGAGTCGGTCTGCAGGAAGCTGGGAGGGGCCAACTCGGTGGCACACTCGTAGTAGCGCGTGCATGCATCGGCACAGCTCGAACGGTCCTTGGCACCGGCATTACACATGCCCTGGCACGCCTGTGCCTTGCCACTGCACTCGGCCTCCACCACTGGCCAAAGGTACTCCTGGAAATCGGCCGTCTTGTGCTACGTACAACCAAGACATGTTAGACATCGGTCCCTTCTTGGCGCAAGTGAGAGAAACATCTCTCTCCACCTTATATATAAAGAAATGAAAAAAGCTCTGTATATACCTTGCACCCGCAATTCCACGCCATCGTTGTCGAGTTGCAGAAGCTAGTTGAAAACAGTGTGTAAACAATAAACAAGCATCCATGGCTACACCCTTTCCTTACTTTTTTGGCGCCAAATCAGGGCCCCCACAGTTGTTCTAAATGGTGGTATGGATTAGATTAGCATATATATAAACAAAGCAACAGTAGCAACGACAACGACAATAAAGGAGACAGAAACTCACTGCACAGAACGCGACCTGCCGGTCACACACATTTTGCCGGGTGGCCTCCTCCATGTCAAGAATGCTCCATGTTACGTTGGGTAAATCGGCTACAGTCGCAGAGGCGCAAATAAAAAGTTGTCAGGGCGCCCTGTGCTATTTCACTATACTGATAAGCTTACCAGGACGCTCTTTTGTTGTGGCCGTGGTCGCGTTTTGAGTGTCGTTCGTATGCGCAAAAGCAACGGCAGCGCCCAAGGAAATAAGCCAGTAAACCGAAAACATGGTAGAGATGTAAGAAGTTTGAGTATAATGAGGCAACGGCATGTCTTGATTGACGGGGGTATATATATCCGTGTGTTCATGCACGTCAAGACAGGCCGTGTAATTAATCAAGCTTGAACTTTGTTTGCGCATTCCTGGCGTCCCCATTTATCATCATCATCTTACCATCTTGGGTACACGCAGGAAAGACAAAGAACAAAAAAAAAAAAAAAAAGCGGAAGACAAAGAAGAAATGTTATGATTTGTACATTGAAATAGAAAAAGGAAAATAAAAGAACGATGCAACATGCCAAAGTAAAAGAGGTCGGGTGGGGTAGGCGGAGGTGATAATGGGATGTGTGTGCTTGTGTGGAGAGTGGGCGGGTGGTGATGATGATGGTAAGCGTTTTGGTGTAGGATGTCGAAAATAAAGCGTAAACATATGGGTAGGGTTATCGAGATTATTTCTTGTTCTTGTTGCCGGCGTTCTTGCCTTTACTGTTGTTGTTCTTGCTGACCTTGCCGCCGTAGCCAAACGCAGCACCTTCAAAGCCGTGGCGCGCCTTCTTCTTTTTGTTGCCACCCTTTTCTTTGCGGTTCTTGATGTTCTCCTCACGCTTCTTGATCTTGGCCTGTTCGTCCTTCTTGACCTTCTCCTTGCGCGCAGCCCACTCTTGCGCACTCTTCTTCTTTTGATGCTCGGTGCGCTTCAGCGACTTCTTCAACAGCTTGGGATCGTCCTTGATCTTTTCACCCGATGCCAGCGACAGCGCCTTCTTCCAGTCCTCCTCTTCTTGTGCCTTCTTGTGCGCCTCGGCATCCTCGGCCTTGAGCTTCTCCATCTTCTCCTTCTTGGCCTCGGCCATCTTCAGCTGCGTCTTCAAGTCGGTTGGGCCCTTCTTCTTCTTTTGCTCGCCCGCATTCAGCTTGCCAAAGAAGACGTCGCCGTCCATCTTGATGGCGTCTGCTGAGCGCGCATCCGCCGCAGCCTTGGGGGTCGGCTTGGCCATCACGATCTCTTCGGCGGCCGCTTGCTTGCCCTTTTCTTTCTTGGCTTTGAGGGCCTTCTTCTTCTCTTCACGCTTGCGATGGCGCTCGGCCAGGATCTCTTCGCGACTCCGTGCCTTGGAAGTACCTGCGTGAGGGTCGCGCTTCGTACGCATGTCGGCAATGCGCTGCTGCAGGCGCTTGTGCAGGTCCTCAATGTCACTTCGTACCATGGGTTTGGCTAATTAAACTATCAGTACGTGTCTGGCTGGCTCGTGCTTTGGTCCTATCCTTGCTTACCTGTCTCTTCCAGCTTCTTGTTATCCAGGCCGCGGAAATCACCGCCATTCATCGCAGCGCCCTGTGCCTCGCCCTCATCATCATCGTCGCTGTCCTCCTCTTGTTCTACTTGTTCCACTTCCTGCTCCTTTTCAGCGTCGAGTTTCTCTTTCAGTTCCTTCTGCTTGGCTGCCACAGACGTGTCGTTCTCGGGGTCAAGCTAGTGGACAATCGTGAGCCATTGTCATTTTCGAATCAGGGAGCTGAAAACGCACCTTAGCCTTCTTTGCTTTTTTGGTGGCATCCTTGATGGCCTGCTTGGGAGCGTTTTTCCGCTTGTTTTGCATGTAAGGGTTCTTGCCCTCCTCCACCTCGGGTTTCTCGGTAATGTAGTGGCGCGCGGGTATCAATTGCAACAGGCCATCAAACAGCTTGGCATGTTCCTCCATGCGCTCCTATAGTTTACAGATCCAGATCCTGGTCAGATCTCGATAGCTCGTCTCTCTGGTTGATGCCTACCGGAAGCGTGTCGAGCAGATCAAGTTGGACCATGGTTGTCAAAACTCTTGGAGAGAGAATGAGGGTCGGATAAAGAATGCCTACTTTTTTTGTTAAGCCCTCTTGTCCTTATGCCCTAAAATTTATTCACAAGCCACAATTTCAAACACTCGCGGCTTCCCTCCTTCATGGCATTTTGTATCTCTCTCTCTCTCCATATTTCAAGCATGTTCTGTCTTTCGCTTTCTTTGAGCGGACAATTCATGCAAAACGATATCTTTTGGTCAAGTATATCATCAGCTACTGCCAAAACTATTATGGATTTATTCTCTCATGTTTGTTTATATATTCACTATGCATACATTGAATCTTGTGCAGACAGGTACACAGCAACGCTCATTGTGTTTCATGACAGCTTCTCAAATAGTCATACATGTATTCACACAATGAAACCACATATGTATAAAGTACTGAGCATAGAGGACATATGACCGAAAATATGCGCAATTCGGTGGGTGTCACTCACTCAGGAAGCAGTGCTCTCTGTAACGGACAGCCTCCAAGACACGCACAAGCGCGCATGTGTGATATACTGAGAAACCATATTAAATGCTAGTCGACATACAGATTACTCTTCTCAAGCTGTATGCGAGAACAGGGCAAGACTCCCCTTTCTTTGCTTCCTTCGCTAGTCTCTGTCTATTGAATGCAATATTGTGGCATAACGTGTTCAAAAAAGTAGGTTTTTTGGATGGGCAGGTCGTCAATAAATGATCGCCGGTTCGCTGTGAATTGTAAAACGAACTGCACCCAAACCAAGCCATGGACTCCCTTTGCCTCGACTTGTGTTCTTTTTTTTTATTTCCTTCAGATGTTTACAGTATCAGCTGTATCTTCTCTTTTTATTTCTCTTCCTGTCAAAAACCCGTTATCATGCCGTATCTCTTCTTAGCTATAGACTATAAATAAAATGATCTAGCTTTTTCCCTCTTTTGATCACTCACTCACTCACTCACCCATTCACTCACTCGATGCGGATACCCTTGTTTTTGTTAATTGGCCTTTTTGAACTGGTATCTGTTCAGGGCACCATTGTTCTATGTGCAAATGACCCTGAAGTATACCCCAGCGGCACCCTCGGCAGCCCATGTTATCAAGAGCCAGTCAAGTCGATAGTCTTTTTCGGTGACTCTTGGACAGAAAACGGGTAAGCACGTCTGAAATGACCGAAACAGGTTGGGCTCAACGCAAGCGTAGTGACAAACCTTTAGATGCTGCGGCGTACCGTTCTGCAAACTATGTATGTACTACATACCCGACCTTCTAGGCAATATTCAATAAGCATATATGATGATAACTAGTATGGCCGAATGACCAATGGTCCCACCTGGGCCGAATACGTTGCCAAACTCATGGGTGTCGACCTGTATGATTATGCATACTCTGGGGCCACGGTAGACAATGTAAGCTCGCTGAATATTTTCCAAGATTTAAAATGCTCATCCTGAATACTGTAGGCGATCGTACCGCGCTCTGCGCCCGACGTAGGCCAGCAAGTCCAGGCCTATCAGCAGCACTCTCCCTTGGATCCGACCTCAACGCTGTATGCCCTATGGATAGGTAGTTCACCTCAATTGCTGTGTTTTTTTCTCGGCTCATACGCTCATACGTCCTTGATAGGTACCAACGATATTCATGACATTTTTGTCGACGCCAGTACCGACACCAATGCCAAGAATCAAAAGGTACAACGCGTCGTGGACGGGATACGCAAGGATTTGGTATGCACATCCATTAAGGTGGTCTTCAATAATGCGGATATCGCTCCTAATTTTGATACTTTCGCAGGAAAATTTAGCCAGCGTATCCGGCGCAAACCAGTTTCTCATTATGGGATTGGCACCCATCGACCACTTACCCTTGTTTGCCAACGCATCCTCTGCCGACCGAGATAGACTCACCACTATTATTTCAAACTACAACACACAGCTCGTAGCAATGACCAAGGCATTGGCACAGAGCCGGGGGAGCGCCGTCTATTACGATTCCTATCAACTATTCCAAAAGTTGCTCACTTCGCCTGGCCAATACAGCATTGTGGATACTGTCCACGCCTGTAAAACCGATCAAAGCCGTTGCCAATCTGTACAGGGCCAGTAAGTGGATGCATTCCCGTACTGTGTCAATTTCTGACACAACGCGGCCTTTTTTACCCGTTATAGATACCTGTGGTGGGATGATTGGCATCCGACGACCCTGACCCATCGGCTGATTGCCGAAGATGTCTACAGCATGCTCAATGCAGTATAATTTTAAAATTCCGGTTCTTTTTTCTTTTTTCATCACACCTCTTTCGTAAATACAACACATTAAAACCCTTTTCTCCTTTTTACTTCCATTTTCTATCTTTTCATGCTACCATGCCGGCCGTCGCCTTTGATCTGCTCGGTATGGATGTCGTCACTGTGTTGGACTGCTTTGACTCACGTTGTGAAAGGCACACTCTTCTCGTTGGACACGGTGCTGGCTGCCTTGTCCCGCATAGTAGAAAACGACACCGGTCAGCGGCAGGCACGCCGTTTCCTGCGAGCATGGATGACGGCCGCCACACGCGACTACATGGCGACCTCGCACGCGGGTGAGTACCGCACGCTGGAACACGTCTTGGAGATGACACTGCCCCGCACGTGCGCCCTTGAGGGATTTCCCATGCCGACAACCGCGGCCACCCATGACATCATGGCCAGCTTTCAAGAGCTACACCCGCGGCCAAACGCAGTTGAAACGATTCAATCTTTGTATCGAGCAGGCTGGGACTTATGGGTTTTGACGAGCGGCAGCTACGACGACGCGCGCGAGTTACTCGCGCAGCACGGTTTACTAGAATATTTTTGTTTACCCGATCAAGACCAGGCCAACATCTACGGATGCGACGAGCTCCGGATATCACGGCCGCATCCTAAAGTGTATTCCGAGCTCATGCGGCTGAACGTACGGCGCACCCGTCGCATTGAGGTAAGCAGAATGGAGAATGATAAAGTAGGGAGGCATCCTGACAAGCGTCTGGTATGTGTTGCAGAATTTTTATTTCGTTTCGACGCACGCGTGGGACATTGCCGGGGCGAAAAACCTCTCGTATCGCACCATCTTTTTATCCAACGATGAAATGCTATTCCCCTCCGATCTATACGCACGCAGCCCCGACGCGGTCCGCACCGACCTCCTCGACGCCATGCAAGCCATGGTGGCCATCGAATCCCACCAAGAGGTCATCAAATCCCGGCCTTGCTTTCCACAGACAGGGGAAGGCAAGGCGCGCGAGAATACGGACGGCCGATAGAGCTCACCAGGGGGAGGGGGGAGAGAAGAGAACGTCCAAGGATTGCCCATACAACCAACCATCATCACCACAACTACGACTACAACTACAATCACTATTGCTACTACAATAAGAACGCTCACTTTTGCATCCTCCCGATTTCATTTACGGCGTCGACGCCATCGTGTTTTCTTTTGCTGTTGGTATTGGATGTTGGTCCGAAAGACGCAGCCGTCGTCAAACATGCGTCGCGCAATGCGAGCAAGGTTGCGCGCGTCGTCCAGACCCGAGTGTTGGCGGCCTTCAAAGGACATGTGGAGGTAGTCAAGCATGCCTTCCATATTGACCTTGCCCGCGCCGTAGAACTGTCGAAAGAGCTTGCGCAGGTTGATCCAGGGCCGGGAAAAGTATTCAGGACGATAGGCGAGATTGCTAATGTCGCACTGTTTGGTAATGAAGTCACGGATATCAAAAGGGCCATCTACAGACAAACGAGAAACGGAAAGAGAGTAAGAATAAGAGTGTGTATAAAGTATACCCCTACCGGTCACAAAGCAAGCACTCTTCGTTTGGTATAAATCGTGTTTGAGCATAAATTCTTGGAACGCGTTCAGGACATCGACAAACACAGGACTCTTGTCCACCGTCGCTTGCTGGATGCCCGTCAAGTCGATGCAGAACTTGGACAGCACTGTGTTCACCTCGGGTCGCACATACGATTGAAATTCATCCACCTAGCAGACTTTAGTGTGGGTTTCTTCAGTTCGTCGGTTGGCTTACAATGGCAAAGGTGCGGCCGTCCACGAGCACGACAGGAAATTCAATGATCTCGTTCGGGTAATCGAATCCACCTCCTTCAATGCACGTTGCCTCAACGTCAAAGAACAAGTAGTAGTCAAATGGTTGTCGCCTGGATGGTGATTGCAAGATTAGATCATATCGAGATGGACGTGACTATTTCTATTGACTCACGGCTTTTGTTCGGGCTCATCAGGTTGATCTTTCTTTTTTTGAGCTTTTCTGAGGCGTTTCTTCAGCTCTTGCTTGGAACCCGCCGTGTCGAGCCGTAGATCAGCCAGTTGGTTCTGGAGGATCTCGACAGCGGTCGGTTTTTCCTCTGCCATATACGATCGAAAGGGAAGAAGACTTGGCGTTCATGCGGAGATATCAAAGGCAAAATAGAGCAGCCAGCACGCGCATACTAGAGTACCAGGTGTATACAAAGAAGGTCTAAACGACACAAACGTCTCAGATCACATATAGCATACTGTACAGCCATGAAAAGCTGACGCATGTGCACACAACACTTTTCTTCTCGCCGCACTAACAGGCTTTTTCTTCGGGTGGAGAGTTACTTTATCGATATGCTCTTTGATACTTTTTTATCTTTCTTTTTTCCATTTTCTGTAAATATCTCTTTTCTTCGTCCTGTCGTAGACAGCTCACTGCGATAACTTTCATTAGTATATGCGGTCGAACATAATGGTATGGATTAAACTCTGCTACTTGGCGCGTCTCCATGCAGGGAGAACATTTTCCATTGTTCATGGTTCACGTGCGTCGCTGTCAATTGATAATGTCATCATATCCTCTCAGGTCTTAGATGTTTTTATATCTTTCCGATTTTATCTAAGGATGGAGCCACTTGTCGATGAAGAGTACTGACGTATCGACACTACATACTTATGGCACTTCACGCTGCCGGTCATTCCATTACAGGCTATCACAATGTGTCCCTCCATAATATACAGGTATAATAAAATGCTCAATTTTTTAATCTAACATATTATGACAAGGAGTGCATAAAAGTGCTACACTTTGCTGGTAACACACGTGCTACACTTCAATGCGGTGCTCGCGCATTGAGTAATATAGGATTATCTCAACTCACTCCGGCAAGCATTCACCAGCTAAAATAGCGTCGTTCGCTTAAACTTTCAAAAATCCCCTTCTATTAGGGTATAGATGCACTGGATATCGCGCCAGAAAACGGACCGTGTCTCTAGAATGACAGCTGAACCGCAAGGAAGTGACGTCGGCATCGCAGTGGTATCAGGCCGATCAAACACGGTGCAGCAATTGTTGCCTTCCGCCAACCGCATTATAATATATGAGATACAGTTTGCAGCTGGCCTGGGATCGGCAGCCGTAACACCGATTTCGATTTATGAATGTCTGAGTATCGATGACATCATTGAGGAGAAGTTAGAGAGCAAAAGGCGAGCTTTTAATAAGAGTTATGTGAATAGTTGACCGTGTTATTATGATTCGTTTTCATACTATCATGTGAACCTCGCAACTGGAAATAATACGATACGATAGGCACTCATTCAACGGTGCATTAAGGTCAAATAGGGCGAAATAAGGCAAAGAAGCGCGCGTTGAATGAACGAGAGGCTCAGAGAAGGTGCTTTATATTAACAAAGTATACTTGCTTACCCCTCCGAGCGCAGAATAAAAAATAATCTCATAAAGTGTGAATCATACAATGCACGATTCTTCCCCTAGACGCCCCTAATCGACAACCGTATTTTTTTTTGCCACAGGCACGGCCTATAAATATTACAGCGAGACTAACAATCTTTTCCCCTTGTTGCTTCTGCTCATAATTTCGCCTCCAACTCGCATTATGCAATACAAACCACGAAAAACACAACCACCACCCAAGCTTCTCGGCCTTCGCTCGCACAACTTGTATATTTTTCTCACAGCCGCCGTCAGCCTGTTCACAAGCGTATGTTATTTTCACTTTCCGGCATTGAATAGGCGGATTTCACCTAACAAGGGAGGTGCTCCATATAACAGACGCTTGTGCATTCGACTCTTTTTCCGCTTGCACCGTTCATGATCAACCGCATCAATCAGGGTACCGATGATGCACTTACCAACGGCTCCACAACCGACTCCAGTCACTCCGCACTTTCACAAGCAACTGGAGTCATGATTGCTTTTTACGCCGTTGGTGTTTTGGGTAAGCCTCGCCCCAGACCTCTCCTGAAAAGAAGGTGCATACCGACCACTTGAATCGGCATTCCGATTCCTCGTGATCTCAGTAAATATCACCCATGAACACACATCAAACTTACTTGTTTTACGCGTATCAAGTTGGTTCCCCGTTCTTTGGCTGGCTCGGCGATAGAGTATCACAGCGACGCGGTCCCATGTTATTTGGAGTCCTGATTGCCATAGCCGCAAATGTGATATTTATGATTGCGTCTGCTTACTGGATGCTTCTGGTAGCCCGATTCCTGCAGGGTATCTCCAACTCCAGTGTGTGGACCATGGCTTTGTGTCTTATTGCCGACAATTGGCCTGAAGATCAACTGGGTGCGTAATGAGAACATAACCCCCGTTGGTCCACCAGATGTACTCATAGGCACGAACGATCATAGGACTGCAAATGGGGAAGCTCACGAGCCTGTATCCGCTTGGTATGGTTACAGGGCTACTGACAGGAGGTAAGCGTCTCCTTTTAGTCTACATCAGGGTCTATGAGTATTTACCGTTGCTAATCAAACTATACGTGCAGGAGGTAAAATTAGATACTCGTCGATCATCCCGAGACTAAACGTGTATATTCTCTATATGGTAGCCATGTATTCTAAACTGAGCCCTCAGGCGCCCTTCATTATGGCTGTCATCGTCTGCTCTATTAACATGTGTATGATTTTTGCCATTGTCGAGCGCCGCCAGGCGCCCGCAGCGTGGTTCGGACGACAGGGGCACAAAGAGGAAGCGACCGAGGAAGATCCTGCGGACATAGTACCTTCGCCAAAAGTCAGCACAATGGTGCTTTTTAAAAGTGCCCGCCTTTGGACCGCGCTTTATCTCACACTGACGGTCGCCATTGTCATGAGCTCGTCCGAGGTAAGACCCATGCTCTGCGGAGACCTATAACTTAACATGCTTCCGCCCACTCCGCCCGCAGTCAGCCACACCTCTTCGGCTTGCCAGCCAGTGGAGCTTTGACGAAACCGCCATAGGAGTCTCCCAGATTGCCTTCATCATCCCCTACATTCTCTCGAGCGCGTTTTCTGGCTTTCTCTGCGACAGATATGGGACTAAGATTGTCGCGCTTTCTGCTGCCTTCCTTGCAATCCCGGCCACCGTTTGTCTGGGGATACCCGATCACCGCGTTACCTACTGGGCCATCCTCATCGTCTTTTTTGTTTGCGGTTTCCTCCTCGCTAGCTGTCAAACCGCGGTCTATCCTGAAATCGCAGGTGTCGTCCATCAAAGAAACAATGCAGGCAGCAAGGACGGTATGGCTATGTGCTATGGGCTCTACAATATTGCGTACGGCATTGGCATGTCCATTGGGCCCTTGATGGCTGGTTATATCTACGGCGCACTCGGATTCTTCTGGCTTTGCGTCGTCCTTGCTGGGTTCTATGTTGTAGGCTTGCCCTTGGTGTTCCTCTTCACTGGTAAATCAGACCAGCTGCTTGTACGCCAGTCATCAGTACCGTCCGTGCCGCCATCGCCATCAGCGACCATACGTGCTGTCACGGATAAAAAGGAGCTCGCTGGTTCAAACGTGTAATCCAGTATTTGCTTCGTTCATACATACGTAACCACTGCCTTCGATCTAGAAATTAGATAGTGCATATTTGGTCATCACCTTTCATAATCGATTGTACATTTATAAAGTCGAGGTTGTTGTAAGTCACTCAATACATATTAAGGCAGGTACTCATTCTATAATTTCGATACTGTCGTCAGAGCTGCGTGAAAGCACGTTAATCCTTATAATATCGAATATATATACCTCTCATGATAGAAACCATGGCACCTGTGGCCTTAAACATACACATGCGCTTACCTGCAACTGGACAGGCGTCACATTAAACTTTCGACTTAAATGTGAATGGATATGGTATAGAATGCCTGCGCGAAGCGCTTCATCCACCACGGATTAGGCAATCGAATTTAATACACAATTCTTACCACCACTGTCAAAAATTCAGAGCTCCGAGAAGAGAGTCCCTTTATCCTTTTTCCCTTGCCTTCCCCCTTTACCTTTACCTTTCCCATTCTATACATATAAATTACGTCCGATGAGGGCCTCATCATGGTAGAAAACAGCCAACAAGAACTCAATTATGATGACGATCGCCGCGATTCCTTTTCCAGCCGGCTGAGTGAGGATGATGCCCATCACTTGGATGACGACACAGCGTCATTGTTGTCCGATCGCGACAATCAAACACTCCTGCCCACCCACCATGCCAATGCGTCAGCCACTTCCGTCTTCTCCTTTGAATCCATACCGATGATCCCACTCACACAGACGCAGACACGAGCACCCGAACTGCAGAAAAAGGTCTCGTTCCTCAATGGTCTCGGTCTTGTCATTGGCTCAATGATTGGCAGTGGCCTCTTCAGTTCTCCAGGTAAAGAAAAGCAAGTCGTGCTCTGCTCTCAATGCCTATTCTCACTTTGAACAATCAGGCGCGGTGATGGAGGTGACAGGAGCACCGGGGACGGCGCTGTTGGTCTGGCTGGTATCCGGTTTGCTGGCTTTAATGGGTGCGTTGTGTTACGCGGAGCTTGGAACAATGCTGCCCATGAATGGCGGTGAGTCTGTGTACCTGAATCGGGCCTTTGGCAGCCTGCTGTCTTTTTGTTTCGAATTCGCCACCATCGTGGTGCAAAAGGTATTATTAAACTTATTTTAGAATACATGGGCCCGTACTCATCTGTGTCTCTGCAGCCGGGTGGCCTGGCCATCGTCTTCACCGTCCTTGGCGAGTATGTCTCGCGCATCGCATACCACACTTACTTTTTCAAGATGCCGCATGACTCGGAAGAAGCCGCTGAACTCGCCGACTCAGTCATCCCGCCCTTTTTACCCAAACTCCTCGCTATTGTCGCTTTGCTCATCGTCACGCTCATCAATGCATTCTCCATTCGCGCCGGCATCCGTGTCCAAGATGCGCTCACGCTCGTCAAGGTCCTGACCGCACTCGTCATCTCGGTCGTCGGTATCGTCATGCTCGCCAAAGGGACTGTCGCTGGCAACAGCTTTCAGGGCGATCCATTTGCGGGCATGTCGACCCTCAGCTTTGGCCAGTATTCCCTCGCGCTTTATTCAGGTAACGTGGTAGGGTTGGGTGTTTGCTCATGGGCTTATTGGATGGTTAGGTCTCTGGGCTTATGACGGATGGAACAACCTTAACTATGTCTCGGGCGAAATGAAACAACCCCATCGTGACCTCCCACGCGTCATTATTTTTGGTATTCCTGTCGTGATCGTGTGTTATCTCCTGTCCAACGTCGCCTACCTTGCTGTGCTGAGACCCGAGGTCGTCATCCACACCAACACGGTGGCCATGGATTTTGGCAAGAAACTCATTGGTCCAGCCGGCGGTATCGTCCTGGCTGTGTTTGTCGCTCTGAGCTGTTTTGGGGTATGAAAAGAAAAAAAAAGGCTCATTTAGCATAAGGAAAAGACCCACTGACATTGACCAATAGTCTGCGAATGCAACGGCCTTTACAGGCGCGCGTATCATTTATGTCTCGGCCAAACAAGGCCACCTACCCTCCTTCTTTGGCCATCTCAACGCCTCGCGACAGACGCCCATCACAGCCTTGATCTTGCAGGCCGTGCTCACCAGTATCATGATTATCATTGGCTCTTTTCGCGAGCTCGTCAACTTCTACTCCTTATCGGCATGGATGTAAGGCAAATAGGCTATCCGGAAAGATTTAGCGCTCACCCACGCCTTCTAGCTTCTATTTCTTGGCGGTCTTGTCTCTCATTGTGTTTCGCTACAAAGAACCCGATCTCAAGCGGCCCTACAGGGTCTGGCTTCCTCTGCCGGTCCTCTTTTGTATGATTGCCTTGTTTCTGTGCACAATGCCGTTTGTCGAGGCACCCTTTGAATCACTCGCAGCCCTCGGTTTTGTCGTCTTGCCCATCCCAATCTGGCTCGTCCAAGTCAAATATCGGGAGGCGCTGGGTCGACTCTGGACAGGTAAAAATAAAAATTAAAAGCTTAAAGTAAGGTGGCTAACACATTTACCTTTTTTTTTTCAACAGGGTTGATGAGTCGGATACGGGGCAGACCCCAAGGCTATCAGGGGATGGAAATGACTGAGGCGGAAGAACTCTAGTCTATTCTTTCCTTTCGAAGGGTTCCTTTATTTTAATACTTTGTTATTTAGAAAAAAGCAAACTGACAATTTTTTTTTTTCTTCGTATATCATTTATTTTCTACATCTTATAGCACACGCACATATTTACACACATGAACGCTCAACATAATGTAACATCATCCACTGGTTTTCTTTCTCGACATTAGTCACAAAACTGCTTTCTCTGTTTGCGTTTTGGAAGGAAGGGGTATCTATTCGCTCAAGGACAGTGTATGTAGTCGTACATGGTCCCTGCAAAAGGATCAGCCTGTCATACAAGACTCAGTCGCTGCCCCTTTTCGGTATTTTTGATTGGGTCTTTCCGAAACGCATTGTGTATCCCTTTTATATTATGTATGCGTATACACATTCGCTGCGGCATGGCCAAAAACCTCGGTCATTGTCCATATATGTGCATACGTCCTACAGCGCAAACTCTCCACCTTGCAGCACGAAAAAAATATGCTTCAGCAAGATCAGTGTGTTACAGCCGCTATTGAAAAACAGGAAAAAAAGAGTTGATCAGCCAACGTCTCAGAGTCATGGACGCGTCCACGGTAACTCCCTTACCCACACCCTTGTTTGAAGGGAATGTCATTTTCAGACTTCAATCCTGGGTTGTTGCAAAACCAGGGAGAGTTCTTCATATGCTTTTGCACAGCCGTGAGATCTAGAAGGGCCATCGTCAGTATATCAGACTTGCATGTCAAACGAGATAAAGCTTTTTCTGCCCCAATTCATATACAAACTGCATTCACCTGCGAGGGTGCAAAACAAAGGCGCCTGGCCTCTGAATTATTTATTATAGAAACGAGGTGGCACGACATGATGTTATTAGCATGTTGGGGCAGGCAATGGGTATATCATCATTTACGTTGCTTCCTTTTTTTCTTTTTTTGCGGGGCAAGGAGAAGTCCGAGAATAAGGTGTTGTGTTGAGTGATGGTTGGGAGTGGCGATCGCTTTGTGGAAGTAGCAGAGTTTCGTGTGACACCACAACAACAAAACGGAAGAGACTTTTGATCAGTATGCACATACTTACAGGAACATTGATTGTTGTTTTCCCTCCTCTCTTTATCTATTGCCCCATCTTATTCTTTTATCCTTTTTGTATGTGTGTGTGTGTGTTTCCTCCACTTTTTTCCGTTTCGTAATCACACACTCTCGTCCAGCCCCTTCCCTTATCGCTTCCAACGGCAATTATGGAGCCGCAAGAGCCTGCCAGCGACATCCAAAAGACCATAGATGATTTGACCAGCCGCCGGGACGCGATCACAGAAGCTCTCAGTAGTCTCGGGGTCGCCCACGCGAACCTTCAAGCAAAATACGACCTGCAGTGCGAGCGTTACTACAAAGTCTTGCGCGAGATGCAATTTTATAAGCAAAAATACGAACGTCAGTTAAAACGCGGCAGCGCGCACAGCCATTCGACAGATAGCACTACCCGTAGCAGTGCACACTCTGCCACTTCCAACGGCAGCGGCATTCTTGCCGACAATGAAATTGACCTGCTTGCCATTCTGGATACGGGCGAAAGCAACAGTGGCTATTATTACGAAGACAACAATACGAGCTCATACACGCTCCTCTCACCCCCGCCCGCACCACCCATGCCTATGGGACCTCCTCCCAGTACGCCAGCAGAAGCAGAAGAGGAGGAAAAAGAAGCCAAGAAGGCTGCGACGGGGGAGCTCGTCTTCGCCTGCGGCGAAGGTTTCTGGGACACGATTGCACGCGGCAAGAACAACAGGCCCGAGGTCGAGGCCCTTGTGAGCAACTACCTCAAGCGCGGCGGCAAGCCCAATGTAGCCAAGAATTTTGCGAGCTTAAAGAGCGTCAAGGAAGGCTATGGCCTTCTGCACGCGCTCATTGTGGTCAAAAACACGGCGGCGGTCACGCAAGTTCTAGCTGCAGGCGCCAACCCCAACGCCTATCCGCTCTCGGAAGCCAGCCATAAACTTCCACCCCTCGTTCTCGCCGCCAAAGTCAACCATCTCAGCAGTGTGCGCCTCCTCCTCGACTACCACGCCGACCCGCTGCAGCGTGGGCCGAACCAGCAAACAGCGCTCCACGAGGCGGCCACTCACGACGCACACGACGTCGCCGTGCTCCTGCTACGCGCGAGCAAGTACGCGCTTCTCGACTGCGTCGACGCGCACGGCGCGACGGCGCTGCACTATGCCTGCGCCGAGGGCAAGACTCGCCTCGTGTCGTACTTTATCCGCGAGTGCCATGTCAGCCCCAACGTCACTGATGCCAAGGGAGAGACCGCACTCCACTATGCGGTCCGGTACCGCCGCAGCAAGGCTGTCGCGCGCTTGCTCGAATGTGGTGCGTACGTCAACCCATACGTGCCCAGATCGGTCCACACTCCACTCGAGGTCGCCAAGTCGGGCAACATGAAATCCATCATGGAGCTGCTCAAGGCGGCCGGCGGCAAGACAACCAAGGAGATGGAGAAGCTCAAGAACAAACGGCCGCTGATCACTTCTTTTGGATCCAACACTCGGTCGGCTAACAGCACTACGTCGAGCGCACTGGCAAGCAGCGGCATCTCCTCGAATTCCACGGTCGATAGCCAGTCCATCCACAGTTCTTCCTCAGGCGCATCCTCGGGCAAGAGCTTCCTCAGCTCCCGCGCCGCCCTCCATTTGCGAGGGAGCTTTCTCTCGTCCAGTTCCTCTGCCACGTCATCCTAACCTCTTTTTCACATCACATCACATGCATCCATTCATTTCTTCTTTTACTGTCTCTCTCATACCCTAACTCTATACCCCTTCCCGCTCACTCCACCACCCACCACCACCGTCATCTCCAACCTTTATTCTAATGCTTAGCATATATACACTATATATATTTATATACCCATCTCTTTCTATAATATGATCACGCAATCTTCTTTAGATTGGTTTGCATTTATCCTCCTTTCCATATGTGGGCTGACAAATCCCCGGTTTATCTCGATGCTTCTCCAGCGCGCTTGAATTTTTGCAATTGCTGCGCATGAATGATTTAAATTCATTCAGGGGAAAAAAAGCGGCATTTCTTGTGCCTCGTGTAGATTCTTTCTGTTCTTTCCTCTTTTTCTTCTGTCTATTTCGTCATGGAGTTCCCCAATCTGGGAAAACACTGCACTGCAGACGATTGCAAACAACTGGGTGCGTTCCATTAAGCCAATATGTGGATAGCAGTACTCATGGCTTCAGCGTAGATTTCCTGCCCTTCACATGCTACCATTGCAAAAAGATCTTTTGGTAAGCCGAAACTCACACACATACACTATACATACACACACTCGCAACGATGCCTTTGAATTGACTCTTGAAAAAAGCCAAGAACATTACAAGCTAGAGGATCATCACTGTCCCAGCCTGAACGATCCCAATCTGGACGTCCGGTAAGGAGAAGGAAGAAACACTTGTGAATCCATGAGACTCATTTTGCGTACCAGTGTCCCCACCTGTCCAATCTGCGAACAGCCCGTGCCAGGACGACGCGATCAAGATCCCAACATTCGTGTAAGCACTCGCGGACCGATTCTCTTGTATGTGTATCTCACCATGGGGACTGCCCCGGATTTAGGTGAACGAGCATATACAAAACAACTGTCGCTCGGAAAAGAAACCGTCGAATCTATGCAAGCACAAGGGCTGCAAGGCCAAGCTGCTCGTGCCGATGCAGTGCACGGACTGCCACCAAGCATTCTGCGTCAAACATCGATTGCCCGTCGACCATGACTGTGCTCCACCCAAGCCATCCTTTCTTGGTTCTTCGTCGTCGTCGGCGGCTGCTGGCGTCGCCAAGAAACTCGGCGGCCTCTCGCTTGGCGGCAAGAAAAGTCATAATAACAGCAACACGCATCCACCTTCACGCGCCGAGATGGAACGCCAGCGTCTCGATCGGGTAAACGGTATGCAGCAAAAGAAGCAGGAGCTGGCGCGTCTGCAAGCAAAAGCAAAGCAGGGAGTAAGTCCAGCTTTTCTATCTCGATGATTGAAGACAGTGAAAGGCTCATGTTATGATTGCAGCGATTATCCGAAGCTGAGCAGGTGCGGCTTGCCACACTCATGTCCCTCGCGGACCAAAAAGGCAGCTCGGGAAAGAAAGACTGCATCATCTCCTAACCATGGGCAGGCAACGCCGTAGAATATACCACTCTCCATTCAACGCCTACTACTAATTACTATTGGTATTATTTAATATGAATCGAGATCCGAATCACACGGCTTGTCTATTTTGCTTTTTCTTTGTTTTCGGTATACTGGAAGCTTCCTTTTGTCCCCTTTTTTAATAATTTTTATAGAGAGGGAGCGGAGGGTGCAGTTGTGTGATTTTGTGTGTGTGTGTATGTGTTTGTGTGTGTGTGTGTGTGCGCCTGGCTTGGTAAATTGTGAAATCGTTGGCTGCGTTTGTAGGAAAAGGAAGAGTAGAAAAAAAATCAACGAAAGAAAAAAAAAAAAGGTGAAAAAAAAGTGTTCATAAAGGATGTGTTCATCGGGGCACCGTCACCTGAGACGAATCGAGACCGAGCGCGTGCAAGAAGAGATTGACGTTCGAGATACGATGCGCAGCTTGGGGTGCAGGCAGTTGGTTGTGGTGTGCGAGTGCAATGTTCTCCATCACACGGTCCCTTGCTTCGGTCACCAAGGTGTGCTGCTGCTCCATCGAGGCACCCACCGCCATGGCCGCCAAAAACTGCCAGACATACATATCGTCCACGTTAAGCGAGAGCTGCATAAGCGACATGCCCGGTTGCGCAGGCACAAGGTAGTACAACGAAGGGAAAATCGACGCATAATGGCCCTGGAGCGTGGCAAAGAGCTGGCCGTATTCGTTTTGCCATTGCGCAAGGTCCTCCGCCGAAGGGGGTGCCAGACCGTGCAGCGCGCCACCGCCTTGTTTCAGAATCTCAGCGCGCGACAAGAGCATAGTTAAAAACGCGAGACCAGGCTACAAGGAACACCGGTCAGTTCTCTTGACACACAGGCGACCTTGACTTGCCCTTTTTCTCTTACCTTTGTCCGTGCTACCGTCTTGACATCGTTCTTCTCCATAAAGACCTTGAGCAAACCATTCACAACCTGGAGTGGTGCCTCGGTGATGAATGCAAGCAAAGGGGGTGCAGCCATGTTCATAAACAGCTCGACCTCGTCATACGCGACAAACTTTTGCTTGCGTGCCTCATCCGCGTTCGCCACGGTGGTGCCCGGATAAATCACATTGTGGCACACCTGGAGCTGACCAAAGTGGGCGAGGATCACGGTCACGAGCGTCAGGTTCTGGTCTGCGCTCAGGTGGCGCATGATGCGCGGGAGCAGTTTCTTGCCCTTGTTGATCGACAGCATCGACACCACGAGGGGCACCGTCGCATGCTCACTAGATGCATAGCGTCAGTATCTCCTCTGATCCCATCCACACACGTCTAAGCTTACCTCTGGGTCGACTCGACCACCTTCAGCGCGTCCCAAAGACGCTGGACCTTTTCGGCATAGCCAGCTTCCCACTCCTGAGCCGCGTCCTCATGCTCATCCTCGTAACCGGGTTTGGGCTCGGGTTTGCCCTGGCGGCGCATCTGCTCCAAGCTCAACACGAGCAAGTACAGGTTCTCAACCACCTTGAGCAACTGTCGCCGGTCATACACCGAGGGCGTCGATGGCTTCTGAGTCTGCTTCTGCTGTTCGCCTTCCGAGGTCTTCTTATCCGACACTTGCAACACCGGGCGCATGTTGCGCACACTGAGCGAGCCAATCTTGCCGAGCGCACCCTCCAACGACACTATTAAAAAATAAAAATAAAAAGAAAACCCCCGGAGTGAGCCATCTTCTTCCACCCTCTTGACTTCTCTTCTTTCATACCTTGGGTCTGACGTGGGTGGCGCTTGGCATTGTTCACAATGCGCTGGATCTGCTGTTGCATGCGGTGCAGCGAGTTCTCTTCCCGTCGTCCACGGCTCTTGCCATCCTCACCGGGGCGGTTCGCAGACCACTGGGACATACCGGCACGCTGGCGCAGCGACGAATACACCTGGTAGTAAAAGTCATCTGAGAAGGGGTCACTCGACGCGAGCTGCGACAGCTGGATGCGGTTGATCAGGTCCTTGTCGTGCTGCGTCATCAAACCATTGTACTGCGACTTGCGGTTCAGCTGACGACGCTGCTGCTGCTGTTGCTGCTGCTGGTGGTGGCGCATCTCCTGCTCGGCTGCCATCTGCTCCAGCAGTTCTTGCCGCTGCTTCAGGGTCAGCATCTGCAGGGCCTCGACGTCATGGACGGGCATCCCGGTCATCTCGGGGAACATGGGCTGCTGCGACGCCATAGCGAACGCGTGCTGGGCTGCCGCCGCCGCCACCGAAGCCGAAGCCGACATCGGGGGCGCACCGCCGCGGCCCATCATGGCTGCCTCGACTTCGGACAAACTCAGCATCTTCTGCTGTTGGCTCGCCAGATCCATCTCGTCCGGACGGAAGCCGTGCAGCGGGTCGCGCATCATGCCGTTTGCCATGGCCGCCTTGCGCTGCATCTCGGCCTCGATGTCCTCCAGGCGCACTGGGGGCTGCTGCTGTTGCTGTTGGCGTCTTTGCTGTTGCTGGCCAAAAGACGAGGATGGCGACAGACCGGGTGGAGGCGACGGCGCATAGGCTTGCGAAGTGCCCGGCTGTTGCTGCTGCTGCTGCTGTTGCTGCTGTTGGCGTCTTGAAAAGGGCGACATGCTGCCGGGAGGACTGGCCTTGGCTCCGAAGGCACCAAAGCCGCGGTCCGACGACAGGCTGCTCGTGAAATTGCCCCAGATCGACGAAGGGCTCTGCTGTTGCGAGTCAGTCTATCCGCGTTCACGCTTGGGACAACGATTGCATTCGACCTACCTCGCCAAAGGGACCGCCCAAGCCGAGCTGGCTGCCGGGAGCGCGCAGATCAGCGGATGTGGGACGGCTGCCGATAGGACTGGCGCTGGTCTTGCTCGAGTTCCACAGGTCGTTCCGGGTAAGCGGCTTGGCCTGCTGCTGTTGCTGCTCTGGCTTGGGCGGCTTGACATAAAACGCCTCCTGCTCCAAGGTCCGGGCAAATTGGTTCGTGTTCGTAGAGAAGTCAAAGTTGGGCACTGCGGCAGGTCATTCAAAGAGAAGCAAAGCAATGTCAGATATTTTGGAAATAAAACGGGGGATCAGCTTCTCTTTGCTTTACCATCCGCCACCTCAGCCGCGTCACCAAACGTGTCGTCGTTGAGGTCGTCGTTTTCCTCGACAAGCATATCACCCAGGTGGTCATCGTATTCCTCGTCGTCGTCGTTATACGTGGCCCCTAAGCCCTCCTGCAAAGCAGAGAAATCGTACACCTCCGTCTCGCCATTGAATGCCGCGTGCTCTGCTCCTCCTGCTGGTCCAGCGACCGGCTTGACGTGGTCGTCTTTCGGTTCGGCATCTTCGAGCTGACGTCGCTCGTCCTCACTCAGAGGAGGTAGGCTTGTGTTGAAGCTAATCAATCGTATGAGTACCAGTGATTGCCTATGGGATGCGCTTTTTACCCAAAGAAAGAGTCACCCATGCGTGCGAATGACAAAAGAACACCTCCAAACGAAGGTGTGTGGGTTAATGAAAAAGAAGACTAGCGGTCGAAAAATAAAGAGGACAGAACAAAGAAAGAAAGAAAAGAAGCCGCAATCAAGTGGATGAGGATGGATTGCCAGATCAACCTTTTTTTGATGGGTCAGAAAAAAGTAGCAGACAACTTTCGCGCGAGAAAAGACGAAGCAAAAGAAAGCGTTGTGTACACACGCTGGGATGAATCGGCGTTTGAATCATCAACGCACTGACGAAATCTTTTTGCCCTTTCTATCCACGTCCCTTCTGATTTTGAGTAGCAGTGAAATTATATATAAATATTATTTACAAGAAACAAAAGACTGATTACGTCTGTTGTACGTGCTTCGTTATAAATGGATGCGATAGAACATTCTTGAGTCCCATGCGTTGACTTGATTTGTATACCAAGAGCTAATCGTTTCATTTCTTAGTGTCAGTGTCAAAGAAACAAAAAGAACATGGGGATGGATGTATCAACTCACACTCTTGATCAAATCACGCGCCTCGCGGCTGACATGGGACGGAAACTTGACGTCGACAGCAATAATCCGGCAATACGTCGCCTCGTAGCCGTCTTCTTCCTCAAAGGGTGGTTTTCCGCACAGCATCTCATAAAGGAGCACACCCATCGCCCACAGGTCCACCTTTTCATTGTGTTTTCGACCTTCCACCATCTCCGGTGGTAGATAGTCCAACGTGCCGCACATAGTACTTCGTCGATTTCTAATGAAAAAAAAGAAAAGAAAAGAGACAGAGGGAGAAGAGCGAAATGGTTAATGACAGGTTCTACTGTTCTGGTGAAGGGAACTTACTCAATGACGTTGGTCTTGACAGACCAGCCAAAGTCAGCAATTTTGATCTCGCCGCGGAGACCTAGCAACAGGTTTTCAGGCTTAATGTCACGGTGGATCACCCGTTTGTTATGGAGATAGTTGAGCGCATGTGCTAGCTGCGATATATACTTCAAACCCGGGCATGAGTCCTCTGTTTGTTTCACTATATTGGCTTATATCCACTTACGCGCGCCGCCTTGGGTTCCGGAAGTTGATGTTGTCGCTGCATTTCGCGATATAACTCCCCCCGGGCAGCCAGTTCCAGAATCAGAAACACGCGTTTCTCGTCATGAAAGTAACCGTACAGTCGTAAGATGTTGGGATGTCTGTGAACCATGATGATGATGATGATGATAGCGATAAGTAACAGAACGCATGGAATTAGGGGGTTTTTTCTTTCCGTACCGCATGTTGCTTTGGATCTCGACTTCGCGTTGCAACTGGCGCTCCACGCCTGTGCTTTGGAGTTCTGACTTGTAGAGCACCTTGAGTGCCACGACAAAACCGCTCTTTTTTTCACGTGCCAGATATACATGGCCGGATTTGCCTCTGCCAAGCAGACGCCCAATCTCAAAGTCACTGAGTGACCATTGTTTGGACTCTTGTGCGCTTCTTCATCATGTATCAGTGACACACACGGCATAGTCACTTTATATGGACGTACTGTTTCTTTTGAGGGGCTGACAAGAGCCTCCGGCGAGGAGCGCTGGAATTGCTCTTTTCGGAATGGCTGGATCCTCGTGTGGACTGACTGCTGATGGACTCGTGTCGCTTGGAAGGGTATACTGCAGCACTGGAACGGGACGAAGACGGTGTGGGCGCGCTGTTGTCGTACGGTTTGAGAGGTGCCTGCGGCGGACCGGCTAATTTCCGCGTGGACCTTGTCATTGGCTAACATGATTAGAGAAAAGTAAGCAGATAAGCAGGTAAGGCACACCATGCATGGAGCTGATTAGGGTACGGTGTAGTATATGTTGTTATATCAGCACCACCCCTTCGCTCTCCCACTGATCCTGTCTTGTTGAGAATTTACCTTGATGGCCTGGGCTGATTTCTTGGTCGCTGGGCCTGAGCCTGGCCGTGCTTGGCGCTTCATTATATAAAAAAAGGGAATAAGAAAAATGTGGATGAATGAATGAATTCCAATATTCACCGCTCGCTGCTTTTTCCCTTTTCGCTCCATTTTTGTGCACCCTTAATGAGGCTGTACTTCCTTTCTCAGCGGCTCACCATCATAATATGACCCTTCTTCTGTTCCTTCTTTCTTTTTTCTTGGCAGTCTTTAAGAGTAGGCAACGTCAATAGTAACCCAACAACAACCACGAGAAGCAGACGCGTCTTTGAACCATAATGAACAAAACTGATTTTCAAGTAGCATCGTCATCACGCTCGGCCAACTGAAGCAGACAGTGCATGTCAAGGCTGGACGATGACGTATTTGACTCATACGGACGTTTTTCAAGGGAGAACAACACGACAACACTGTGTCCCTGTGACATTGTTTCATCGCTATCCTCTGCCCCTGAATTCAACCAATAGCCATCGCGTCTCACAGTTAGTACTCTGAGCATCGCATTCATCCATTGCAAACATGGTACCAGGATGACAGTGACAGCGTCGTGAAGTAAACAAGATCAACTCTCACTTGCGCTGGAATACTGTGATCTCGCTACAACTCGCTCTTTGAACTGCAAGCGTCGAAATCAGCCGGTTTGAATCGTGTTACTGAGTCTATTGCGCAAATGAAAGCACAAATGAGTGCTTTTCAAGTTATCCACTGAAACATGGGTCTAACTAAAAGATAAAGTACATGCAGCCTCTCAATGCCTGCCTCAATGCAGCGAAAATATGTACGCAATGCAGCCAACAGCAAAAGCAACGTGGATCCATATCAGCGTATTGGAAGGTTTTCCGCATACTTGTACGCGGGGTCTTAAACCGCACTCAGAAACACGGACCAATAGAGATACATCATTTGTGGATTCCATCTGTGGTTGATTTTTCGTTTTTCACTTTTTTCCAACTCGGTTGACATCGCAACTCGAACCGACGGGTTCTTGCTTCTCAGGCCGGCGTCTTTTGCGACCGAGCCAAAATCACTCTTAAATTTCGTGTAACCTTTGATTTTAAACGAGTGACAAAGCTGCATAGTGGCTTAGAGCACGTGACAACCGTACCAGTCCATGCCTTCTTTTGGGAGAGATACCAACGCCAAGCCATGAATGTCACATCCTGCATTCTGAAAATTGAAGAATGTCACATTTCGCTTCCTTTCATTGACGCAAGTCCATTTTTCTATTATTTATAGATGAGCTCTTATTATTTGTAGCCATTGCCTGATAGAATATGAAAGAACTCCACTACATTTCATACCATAATGTCTACAATGCTCCATCGAGATGCAGCTGCTATGAGACCGTTGTTACGTCGCCTTGCAACTGCTGTCCTCATGCCTATCTGCAGCTAATCTGTACATAGCCGCGCATAATTGAACGCGACGTAAGTTCGAAACATATGATATACAGAAGAAAAAAAAAAAGAGGAAGAAGATAGCATATACATCGATAAAATGCTTCCGTTTCAACCATGGCTACGTAGACGTGTCACACACACAAGTTGCACACAAGCACATGACCACTTAAACCATCATATCCAGTCCATAGGCAAACATCAACTTTTTCTTGTTGAGAGAGAAGAAAAAAAGCGCGGTTCAGTGATTTATTTAAGCCTAAGAATAACAAGGAAACAGTGTATGAGCGGGTCTATCCTTCATCGCTTTTGAAGTCAAAGACTTACTCTGAATCGGAAGCGCGGGGGAGGAGCACGGTTGCGACGGTCCTTGACGGAGCGGACACGGACAACACGGGCGTGGATAGCGCACGAGACGCAGTAGTGAAGCTTGACGTAAAGCTTGGGGATGGCGTACTCTGCAAAGACACAAATGAATACGAGAAGGACACGAAGGTATGTAAAAATTACCCTCGTAGACGGAAGCCTCCTGGAGATCACGGACGGCAGCAGCCTCAACCATGTTACGGATGTTGAAGCGCTTGATGGCCTTGTCCTATAGAATAACAATAGAAATGAGCATGCTGCATGCGCCAGAATGAAAGTCGAAAAGAGATTTACCTTGGGGACGCAGCGGCAGCAGTTGATGCAGCGCACAAACTTGTTGTGGCCACGGCCGTGCTTGTTACGGCCATTGTTTCTTCTCTTGCACGTCTGTAATAGGAAGAGCGTTCATCAGTATGGGGTGCCAAGGTGGGCCACCCTCCATTACGACTCGAGCTACGACTTCGCCGTTCGACGAAGGTTTGTTGATAGTTTTTGGTGGAGTGGTCGGATGCAGTTTTTCGGGATGGTGTCGTAGGAGAGTAGCCGAGTCGTAACAGGATGGATGGATGGATGTAGTGTTGTCTTGTATCTTACCATGATGGATGGATGGATGCAAAGGGAGGATTCGTCTCATTTTGGCCTGACTGGATTGTCGTACGCCCTGTCGCTTTCCGCGAAAGCAATTGCAACTCCGCTCCGCTCATAGCCTCCACATCGACGGAAACGGATTTCTCGCGTGTGTTGATCTTTCATGTAGTAGAATATCTATTACATGTACAGATACCATGTAAGAATGGAGTGAAAAATTTACAATGCTGGGAACGGGTGTTAGGGAAACGATGGTGATGGTGAATAAATCTTTACAGGGTAAATCTAACTTTTTTCACGGGGTGCTCTTCTTCGGTTGTCTTCTCGTCCAGGTCATCGAACCTGACTTTCTTCGCGACAGCTTCGTGTTTTGTTTTCTCTTGAGTCAACTTGACTTCCTTGTCTAGCCGCTTTTCTTCTGGAATTTCATATTCATTGTCATCCTTATCAATGGCAATGATCTGAATATGCTCAGAAAAGCGGACAGAACGCGAACGCTTCTTGACACCCAGCTTTTCATCCCCTGGGACCTCCATATCCTCCGCGTCGCCAAAGTCAATGTCATCCTCCTCTTCAGCCGCGTTCGGTTCCTCATTCACTGCAACACTGGCATGACGCCGGTCGTCTTCTTTGATTTTTTGGTTAGCATGTGCACCACTGATAAAAAGCTGCGTCGCAAGCCGAGGGATGCGCTGGGTATAGTGACCGTCCTCCTCCTGGATAATATGCTGCGGCCGCTCCACAAAATTGGCATGGTTCAGAATATCCCTTAGCGTGCCGTCTCTGAAGAACTGAGCGCTCTGCGCCTCGTTAAAATCATCTGTGGTTGTTACTTAATATGAGTATCTATGGACGATAGGAAAACTCCTGCTTTTTTTTTTCTATTCTTACCTTCGTTGGGCGTTCTGCGCAGGTTCTCGCGACGCACCCACAGGGCATGCTCGATCGTATCGCGCGCAATCAAAATTTCCACGTGCACTGGGCGTGTCTGCCCAATTCGATGCGCGCGCTTGATAGCCTGCTGCTCTTTCGCGAGCTCCCATACAGGACTCACGAAAAACATCCGGCTCGCTTCCGGGATATTGATGCCAAACGCTGCACGATCCACGTGCATGAGAATCACGTTGATCGTGTTGGATGTTCGGAACGTCGTCAGCTTTTGATCGCGGGACACCCCTCTCTGTGCGTGACAATGCATCGATCAGCAAAATGATATCCTTTTTTTCATGTGTTCTCTCTCTCTTTCTTCTCCTTACCATAGTTTTCTGTTCATCGTACAGGACCAGGTTGACTTTGGCAATCACAAGCGCTTGTGTGATCAGATTGATCTCGGCCTGGCTCTGCGAGAAAATAATGCATTTCTCGGTTTGCTGTAGCTTGCACACTTGATCAATCAAATAGTTGATTTTGCTGCTCGAACTACAGAGCACCTTGGTTGTGGAGAAGTCATCGCGTGCATAGAATGTCAGCGAGGGCCGTACAGGCGGGGCGGGGGATGTAGTCAAGACCGGGGGTGGTGACTGGGTATCAGCCGCAGGCGGTGTGGGGAGACTGGCTGCGCCTTCATGTGCGCCGTAGCTCGAGGCATCCTTTCCGGCGGGTACCTCTTCCTGCGAGTAGAGAGGAGACGGTAACCGGGGGGCCAAAGGGATATCAATCTGCGCCTGATCAAGTGGCGTTGGTGCAGCGACTTCTTCGATTGCCATCTCATCTTCCTTGCCGCTTTTCTCAATCTTCTTGCCTTTTTTACCCTTGCTTTTCTTCTTGTCTTTCGGCTTGGCATCATAGAATCCATACCGCTCCAGGTGATATTCCAGCATAGTCTGCAGCTTGTTTCCCGGTTCCTTGTGCACAAATAGATTGCTATCGTCCTTAGCCTGCGTGACCTCGTGCACGAGCGTTTCGGTATAGTGGCCTTCAACGAGGGTGCAGCCCGCCGCAAGGACGCCCGACGGCATCTTGGTATACGCGCCTTGACCGCAGCCCCACGACGTACTCACTTGCTCAGGCAAGCCAAAGATCACATAGCCCGGCTGCGCGTCCGACATCATCTTGATAAACGTCTTGTCTGCCAGAGCCTCGCGTAGCACCGTTTCAATGTGATATAAATCTGGCTCATCGCTCCCAAACCGCCGCTTGCCTGTCTTGATATCATCCAGGGCTTCCAGGCAGTTCTCGTACGAGGCTTGAAGCCATTTGAGGTCCAGCGAGTACCAAAGACAGCTCTGCTTGAGGTTACCGACCGTCTCGTGCAGCGCTTGAACGTTGTTGGGGGAGAAGAGATAGTCAGCGCCTTCACGCTCGGACAGAATTGCGTTCAAACTGATCATGCCGACCTGGCAATTGTGGGCCTGTTCGCATATTTGACATGTCAGTAAACTGAAGAACTCCGTGTCCCATGCTTTTACCATCCACTGGTAGTAATCAAAGTCCATCATGATCGGTCGCACATGCAGAGGCGGAAGCGTCACTTCTTTTTGAATGTCAACCTGTTGGTTTCGCACCATGATGGTGTTCAGCAAATGCTCGACTTTGAGCAGTATCCACGGATGACGATCCTTGGCTCCTTGGACAAGCTGTGTCCATAGCTTGGAGCGCTCAGCAAAAGGTGAAAGCTTCAGAGTTTGCGCCAAAAAGATGCCAATCCTGTCTCCATTATAAGCTGTAAGCACAAACATACTGATACACGTCTATGCGTGACCATTACCTCTTTAAGTCTTCACCTTCCAGCTTGGGATGCGCATGCCGTAAGAGGTGATCGGATCCAGAGATATGTGGGGTAGGTGTACCCGTACATATCCAAATGTAGTCCCGAAATAGCTGACCCGCACGCTCGGACCGCTGACTCTTGTTGGAAAGGGTATGGCCCTCATCTGCTCTTATGTTAGCGTGAAACCAAACACCAAGGAGAATGATACGTACCCACAATGACGCGCTTCCAATGGACGAGCAAAAGCGGAGATACCTTTGGATTGATCTCGTTGTCTACGTACAGATCAGAATGAGTTCGAGCATAATAGCAAAGTGCTACACACATACCCTTCATCCGCAGTGACCCACGTTCCTGCTCGCGAGAAAATTGCCACTCGCTGATGAGGATCATGTCATAATGAATGAGAACCTTCGGATCGGGTATCTTGCGAACGTTATGCAACTCAAGAAGCCGAAGTTCACCGTCATGCAGATGCTTATAATACTCTGACCGCCATTGTCCGATCAAATTATCCGGTACTGCAGCAAAAAGAGTAAACGTTAAAGGAATTCGTCTCAATATCTGTAAAATAGGATGGACAGATGTATGTCACTTACCTATGACCAGGGTCGTATTGCTCACATAAATATTGTACACCGGAAACTCGCCATGGTTGCGGAGGCCACCATCAGCGGCCAAGACGTGGGTTGTTGGGGACCACGTATAATAAAGCGGATACTTTTGCAACTCTTCCGCCGTCGCCTGAGGTAAACGTCGCTGCCGCCAATGAATACCATTGCGCATGATGAGTTCAGTTGCGATCTGGCGCAAGGAGAGAAAACCGTTTGTATGTGCCACTGCACGCCTGTAGTCGCTATGGACCTCATGCTGACCAAAAACAACTGAAGGAATGTGTCTCGTAGCGGTGATTACAGCCAGACAGATGCACGTTTTTCCAGTACCCTATTCAAATACATATATTATTGAATGACTGGGTCAAGCATCAGACATGCTACATACCATGTCCTCACAGATAATTCCACCTGCTACGTCAGGCATCTTGGGTGCATAAGGAGAGATGGAGCACGAAGACTGGTCAAAGTAATAAGGCGAACCGTCGACCGAGACCAGCTCCACGACTTCAGGATCCACCAGCATGCCTGGTAGAAGCTCGCGCCGCAGAATCTTCCACACCGATCGTTTCTGATACCCGTACAAAGTAGTCTTCATACCAGCCGGTGCTGGCTGCTGAAGGAGATCATCCAAAAACTGCTTGATCCCTGATGCACTGTCGTCGGTGAGCTCGGTGGGATTCGGCGAAGGCATCTCGTTGAATATTTCAAAGAACCCTCCAGGCAGCTACATCAAAAGAGTGAGATATTCAGATAAATGTGTATACCAATGCATAGTTTTCTACATACGATTTGTTTGCCAAAAACGTTGCGGTGCACAGCGGTGGTACGGCAACTGTTAAAGGCTTCAGGGTGGGCGTTCAGCCCCTGTAGAAGCGAGAGGAATCGCACGCCATGGGTTCCAAAAGCAGACACACCCGACGAGTCTGGCATGACGCTTGCGTAGAATCGTACCCTGAGCCTATTCGGTTGATCGTCGAGGGTATGACAGCTCGCTCGGATACGGCCTGTGCGCAGCAAGGTTGTCACAATGGTCACCCAGTGCTTGGTCCTTTGATCGGTAAAGGTCCAGTCAGACGGTCGAAATGGGATCCAGCCTGTCTGCTTTTGACCTTCCGGCGAGTCATGCCGCAGATCAAGCGAACCGAGCGCTACCTCGGATCCATTCATGGACATGCGGTGGACGAACAGAGAAGAAAAATAAAGTCAGCTTTCATGCGACAAAATTTAAAAAATTTCCAAAAGTGTACGGTGTGTGTGTGTTGTCTGTGTGTGTGTGTGTGTGTGTGTGTGTGTGTGTGTGTGTGCGATAAGAATATGAACAAGGTCGTGTATAATTTTTTGTTTTTCAGTCTAATCTAAGTTCTCTTGCTGAGGGATACCGTCTTGCGCGTAGACGTACGTTTTCTCGTTCGTGGCATCGTAAGCATAAAAGTCGGTCACGTTGAGTGGCCGTGTGTTGATGTTCTACATCAAAGTGTGAATACATCGTCTTTCATTTCATTTCTGTCTTTTTTTCCCTCTTACCTCTGTGTCGATATCCAAAAGGTCTTTGCTGGCATCATCGCTGGTGGGTTCTTTCTGGACAGATCTCACGTATTCACGAATGGGTATCATGGCAGCATTGCGGCAAAGCTCTTTGAGGTCGCTACCAGAGCAACCCGCTGTTCTTTGCACAAGTTCACTCATGTTGAAATCCGGTGCGAGCTTGATATCTTTCAGGAGCTAATCAAGATCATAGGCGAGTATGCATCTAAGTAACCTTCCAATAGTGTTTCTTATCCTTCTTACCAGCTGCAGAATGCTTCTTCGCTGCTCTTCGCTGGGCAATCGAACCGCAAAACGTTTGGGCATGCGTCGAAGGATGGCCGAGTCGATATCGTTAGGGCGGTTGGTCGCACCCAAGACGACGATGCGGCTGTCCTCACCCGTGGTCAGACCATCCCACAAGCTCATGAACTCGGCCTTCATCATGCCCGTAGTCTCATGGTCGGTGCTTCGGCGCTCACGCAGGAAGGAGTCGATCTCATCAATAAAGACGATCGCAGGCTGCAATTTCCGCGCAAGTGAGAAGAGGGCAGCGACAAGCTTGTTCGATTCGCCATAGTACTTGTCAGTCAGGGTCGACACGTGGAGGTTGATGAACGTCGCGTTGCTCTCTTTGGCGAGTGCCTTGGCCAACATCGTCTTGCCACAGCCAGGCGGGCCATACAGGAGGACACCTTTGGGCGCACCGAGCAAACCCGAGGTGGATGTGAAGATCTCTGGATAGCACAGCGGATAGATGACGCTCTCCCGGAGGTCTTGCACGATATGGTCCAAACCACCGATCTCTGTATGCCGTTCCATATCAGCCAAAACTAAACAAAACTTCCCTTCCCCCCCCCCCTTTGTCTTTTCCCCTTACGCTTAAAGTTGACGTGAATCTCATCTGCGTGCACAACCTCAGAGGCAATCAGCTGCTCGTACTCATTCAACTTGAGGTCCTTGATCTACAATGACGGGAGGGACCTTGCTTTAGTATCGATGCGGACAGGTCAGCGTAGATCTCACTCACCCCAAGGCGGCCCAAGACCTTGGTGCTCTTGCTCTTGGCCTCCTGACGCTTGGCCTTGTTGGGATCGAGGGAGCCCACGACCCATTTAAAGGCAAAATAGAATGCCACCTGCGAAAGGGCAAAGACGGCGACTACACAATCGACATAAGATAAGCTGTCAAACAGACGAGAAAAGGATGCCCACCATCGGCCGCATATTTCTTGGTTTCCGGTCGTTGCATCCACGATTTGATCATGACGGTATACAAAAAACGAGATACTGTACGTGACAAACTCCAATCCAGCCCTTTTGGGGAGGCGATGAGAGCCCTTTCCGCACATTTTGGAGAGCGCACGTGACACTGCATGTGATTTGACTCACTTATGTCTCTGGTTGCCGGACGTACTGCACTTCTAACTGTCTCCAATAAGGCCTTTCTTATGCTACTGTCATGAACATACTACAAGTAAGCGATAAAAAGAGACACAAGCATCCTTTCAATAACAAGAAAAGGCACTTATTTCAGGTTTATCCAGGGCCAAAACTATTATTAGAATTATACGGTTGCCCATTCTCCCGTGATTACCACACCTAACTTGTACGAGCATGCGTGGTTATCTCTGGATTTATCTCTATTAAATTTATAGAGTAGCATTGTCAGCGTGTTTACGGCGCACATGGCTGACAATTCATTGCGGCTCTACCAAATGGATGCGTATTCTTTTATAGTACTCGCCCGATTACGAGACCGCTCCTTGGAGGGACTATCTTTATGACCGTCCTCTCGTAAGCTATGAAGCTTCTAGAAACAGCTATCTACTATTGTCTATGCCGAGAGCAGCCAGATACTGCTTTCTTAATGTATGCTCCCTAGTCATCTTGACTTACCATTCCAAGCGCTTGCATAAATCGATTTGTTGCGTGGAGACTCGGTCTAAACACGACAATGTCATCCCACTGTCAGTGTCGCATGCGATATGCTCGCTCTCATCAGTGATATCCCGCATTTACTGTTGCGACTGTACCTATTACTACAGCTAGAATTACTCCTGCTGCTTTCATTGTTGTCTGTCCTCTGGCCGCAGGGTCAGTTCAATAAGTAGATAATGCGAAATGCGAAATGCGAAATGCGATCACTCTCGAATCATGAAGAATATGGTTGACATGTCGCAGGGGGTCTCGTGCTGTACCGCTGTATTTAATAATTTGTTAATGACAGATGTCGTATATTACTATGAAACGTTTTCTCTTTTCCTGACCCACCAGGATCCTTTCTTTACAGCGCATCATCCATTTCTACATCGATATGTCTACGTTGGGGGCTAGCGCCTACAAATCACGTAATAGAAGTATTTTAACGTGTGTATCGTCATATTATAGTATCATGAAGTTAGGATATACATCCACACATACCACATGTTACCCTGGTATTAACAAACACGTAGACTTTCCGAACAAGCCATTTAATTTACCTCGCCCACTTATCTCCCAACTTTGGAAGAAAATAGAAGAAAGAGAATAACATGCATAACGATAGTTCAATGCAAATCAGTCTAGACGATCTTCTATCACTATGGAGAGAGCAATATGATACAAGTGCCACATCATGCCAGCAGCGCTGAGCCCAATGTTAAGGGTGCTACGCGCACATGAATGCCCGATACACATGGTAAATGCGCCATTGTATATTATGCTGCCTATGGCGCTATGATCGAGAACTATATGGTTTCTTCTCATTACGAATTTGGTAAAACAGATGAACACTACGTATGCATCATGTAAGCTAAATACGATATCATGACGAATGGTAATATGTACGGCTCGCTGTCGGAATGCGCGGGGATAATGAGGAGGAGGTCAACGTTAAGGAGATTGTCAGTGAACTAGGCTTCGGATAAATTGATTCCTAAGTTATCATTGGTAGAAAACAGGGTGGTTAGCATGCATTAAAATCGCCGATTTTGCCACGATCCGAGGCTATACCATTCGAGAAAAGGCACGGATAAAAAAGGAACATCATGTCAATAGTGCTTACTTGAACAAGGCTACACAAGAATAAGGAGCCCAACGATGATCATGGGCTGCCAATCATTATTAGCACTCCCAGCAGCTCGGAAATTCTGTTTTTTGAGATATAATTGAGATTTATACGCGCCTTGCTATATTTGCCGCGGCTGGGTACTGTAACTTGCCGGTGTCGAGACCTTTGATCTTAAAGAGGATAAATAAAACAAAGAGGCTATGTACGCCATCCACGTGTTTTTAGTTTGTCAAAAGTGGCGGTATTCAACCCTTTTGGCGGCACCCGGCTTTCTTACCATGCTTGTTCACAACATTTACACACGCACGCACACGCACGCACACACGCGCTTAAAAGTCACGCTCCTATCATTGATGTAAACCTTTCAGTAAGCTTAGGATGACTGTCCTGAGGAGGCGCAATGCACCATGTAAATAACGTTGGCGTAAAGGGCATTAGTTTTGCGTTGAAACTCAGTACTTCTGGTGCGCAGTCCCAAAGCTTGGATACGGGGTCAGCTTTCTGGCCTGTCCTATGTATGTCGATCCGAGTTAGGAGGGCTGTTGGGATGTTGAACTCCAAAAATCAGAAGATATGCAGAAGCGGACACCATGTCAAATAAGAATAAATCATCCCTGACCGAATCTGGGTGGACGTGTGCATTGTTTAATTTCAATGGAACAGCCAATTTCTTTCCAGAACTATCCTAGCATGCAGTGCACACACACGGATCCAAACCAAAATGTTAAGTATAATGACACACGCTGTATCCGCGCTCTTTATTTTGTGGAGTGCATTGGAGTACGTATCTATGTAGCATGTATATATGTATATATGTATGTACGGCATCCGAGCCGACAGGCAAAGGAGGAGAAAACAATTTCATCGTAAAGTAAAAGCCATTTTGTCCTTGACACGGCGTAACAGCGACATGCACGCTTCCTTTTATCTAATTACTCCACGCAGAAGCAAGCCCTGCGTGTTCGCTCGGACTTGTATTGATGGACACTGCTGAGCGCTATACATTTCAGTTGCAGTCATTATTGACGGAGGTTGTAGCCAATGGGGTGAAAGTTTACACCAAATATGCAATACTTTATTGTACAAATGTATCAAAACATGCGGGAAGGCGCGTGTTTAAGTAACAAGTGGTCCAGTCGCGCAGTTAGATAACTATTAGGGCTTGTCGTGTGATGTACTGTAAAGTGGAAGTGTGATACTGTATGTAATCCGCTTCGAGTCACCCAAAGCTAGCATATTTTGTTTCACACACTCACCGAAGCATAACATACATACATATATACATACATACATATGTACACACACACACGTACATACATACATACAGCATACATAGAAACACTGATCATTCTCTGCATAAAAGTCTAGTAACGCAAACAGATCATGTGAATCACGATTATTTGCACTTTTATACACATAAGTTGCACACCTTTGCGCGCATGCGTACATCTCATATTGTGCGTAAACATTGATCAAGAACCGGAAAAATGCAGTCAGGGCCGTGGTGAGTGAATCCAATAAACGAGCCACGGATCAGATAGTACTAAATGATTTATAATCATGCTAATTCGCAAATGACTCGTCACGATATCAAACTATGACACCCCTGAATGTGGATGATAGAGAAAAGTTATCGGCCCTGAGGTGTGTTAGGTGGCTAAATCCGGCGAGTATTATGTGCGTGTGTATTGGTTTGTGGTTTATTTGTTTATGCAAACCTCTTGATTGAATTGAAAAGCCGACACACACACACGTAAAAGGCAAGAAAGAGAAAAAAAAAGGAATTCAGGGCGGCGACGCGGGATGAGCTTAGCAGGGAGAATGAGGGGTCTGGGGCCAAGGAGCAATGAAAAGAAAGGGAGGTGCTCTGATTGGATAATTCGGGTGGGTTGATCGTATGCAACAAAGTGGGAAAATTTTTTATTTCTTTACCGAGCAATGTTCAGACAGAAAAAGAAAAGGGACTGATTCAATAGTATCACGAAATATAAAAACAAAAGGAAAAAGAAAGAAGAAACATTTTAAGGATGCTCTACAGTACATGACCATAATAAAATGGATAATAATAATAATAAAATAATAATAATGATGTAGAGAAGAAAAAAAAAGGCCGAAAAAAGAAAGCAGTGTAGCAAGTGTAGCAGCAAACTGAACAGCGCAGACATGTTTATGCAGCATGACGGAAAAGGACAGGAGCCTCTATTTTGGGGTGTCGTGACATGGTTCCTTGGCTCTTTTTCTCTTTCTCCCCCAACCTCTCTTAACACCCCCCTCGCCTCGTCCTACTGTGTGCGCGTTGACAATGACTCTCTATAACAATGACAACCTACTCTTACCTCCTCATGTCAGCCTCGACTCGACCCAGTCAGAAGACGACATGGCAATGGAAGCCAGTCAGCTCATGATTCGGTCACCGAACGACATGTCAATCGACCACCACCACAACCACCACCATAATACCCACCACCATACCCACCACCCTATGAGCAGCCATGTCCGCGCTCTTGATAGCCATCCTTACAAGAAGCTAAAATACGACCCATGGTCGGTCGACTACATGTGCTCCGACCCTTCCAGCTTATTAGCGAATGCTCCTCTTGAGGTAACGCGCTTGTTTCATTTTTTCCCTCTATTTCTCTCTGTGTCCCTTGTTACACACGCATGAAACGAAAGGGAAAAGGGTTAACAGTTCAACCATGCTATCTACGCGTGTATACCGACATATTGAAAGAAACAGAGAGTGAAGGGAATTGGGGCAAAACTAATTGGAAGACTATGGAAGGAGAAAAGTGATAGTGATAGACACAGAGATAGAGATAGAGACAAGAAGCAGAGAGAGAGAAGGGAGGGAATGGTTTGAGAAGAAAGATGTTAATGCACTACCTATAGTCTATATTCGAATATTCGGCCTTCCAACTTTTGCCGCCAAACGAACAAGACGAGTTGGCCCGTCTACTGCCACAGGTGGACACCATGCAAGCTACAGCAACATCACCAGCAGGAGTCCTAGGAGGAGTAGGAGTTGGAGGAGGAGGTGTAGCACAAGCAGCAACGGGAGCAGAGGCAAGGTCATTATCACCTCAGCAACAACATCATCCTTTTCCAGGACATCCACAACAGCAACATGGCATGCCCATCTCCACTACGAGTTCTAGCAGCACTGGCGACGCTCAGACTATTCCGCCCTCCTTCTTCTCCAGAAACCAAAACCCCATTTTCTATCACAGCTTGGACGAGTGGCAGCTGATGCTCGCGAATGGCGAGCTTAGCCCAGCCTCATCTGCCGTGACGCCTACCACGCCACTCCAGCAGCACCCGCCCCAACCTCAGCGAAATGACTCTTTCAAAGTATGCTATCACTATTTACTGAACATACTGATGCAGAATCACTGATTTTCATGCATGCTTGCGCAGGACGAGGCTTTTGAGGCGTACTGGGGTGAACTCAATGATCGAGACAAGGCACATAATGTTGCAGGGTAAATAAACACCCTGAAAATTAGGGTGGAATCTTTTAGGGAGAACATTGGCTGGAAACGCTGACGCATGTTCTCTTTTTATTATTTATTATCGATTCAGGGACTCAAAGAACATTACGCTCAAGGACATGTGTCGCAAAGGCTTGATTCGAGAGAACGATGTTATTGTCTACAAGCGCAACTTTAGTGCATGCAAAGTCGTAGTTTCCAAATCTATGACAGTAAGCATACCATCCTAAAGCTCTAACTCATGCAGGAGACTGCAGAATTCTGATTTCTTCTCTTTCCTTCATGCAGGTCGTCAAGGCTAGTGGCGCCACAGGCATTTCCATAGAGCTCGACAACGAAATCTTTGAAGATTTTGAGACACCTACCGCGCTGGAGACCAAGATCCTCGACCAGCACGGTCAGGTCACCAAGGACAAACGACCCAACGGCAATGCTTTCAAAAGCATACGGCTGATAAGAGAAGGCAAAGACCTCGGCCGACTGTTTGATATTCGGAAGGACGGATTTGGAGAAACCAACTGATGATCTGCAAAATGTTTGGTTTCTGCATGGCCTAACAGGGCACGCCTGTTTAACCTCCCGACTATCTATACGCTCCCTCTCCTTCCCTTTACACTATGTCACCCGTCTGTCTTCCTCTCTTCCTCGCTTCCTCGCTTCCTTCTTTTACCCTTTCTTTTCTTTTTTCCTTCTATACTACAGAATACACGGTATTATATCTAATAATCTATCAAAAATGCGCCCGTCAATGCTGCCACCGGACTGCCCGTCACGCGGGGCAAGCTCCAGTTCTTGCTCGCGATCGTCTCTGCCGAGCCAGCCACATCCATATGCGTAAACCCGAGCGGCTTGGCTGAGTGCACGCCGTGTTTATCCAGGCCGGATGCAATGAGCATAAAGCCCGCGGGGTATTGGTGGCCTCGGTTCGTCATTGTGCTTGCCTTGTCGTTTGCTTGCACCACATCCTCGCTCGAGCTACCAGGCTGGACCACATCCACGTCCTCGCGCCGGAACGTCGAGATTTCAAAGGGGTCGGCCGACAGATGGCCAGCCTCAAAAATGCGCTGGCTCACTTTGGACCGGCGCGCGAAACCATTGTCGAGGGCAATGCCGTAGCCGTCGTATGCGCGGAGAGCATGACCTGTCAAGGTCGCGACCGTGAACAGCAGCGCAGGCTTGTCCTCCTTCAAAGCCTCTTCCTTGAACTGGCAGAGCAGATCGGTCATGACCATACGGCCCTCAGCATCCGTGTTGGCGACCAGCACTAAGCGATTTTTTTGTATGAGCCATCGTGATACTAGAAAAAAAAAAGGAAAAAAAACCGCACGTACCTCGCGTTCCGTTGCGCGACACAATAATCTCGTCGCTCACGTACGAGTCGGATCCCACCGAGTTGCGCACCAACGCCAGACCTGCACGCACGTTGACGCGCTCCGGCTTCAACTGTTCCAGGGTCTTGAACAGGCCAGCCACCGCGGCAGCACCGCACTTGTCACGGGACATGTCTGTATGCATAGACTGTCAATATCCTATTCAAATGTCTAATTCGTATGATCTTCCTACCGCGCATGTGTCCACTGCATTTGATATCGGCACCGCCCGTATCGTAGGTGACACCCTTACCAACGAAGAAGAGGCTAGAAAAAAGTTAGCACGGCTTTATAGCGTCTGTATGTATTTGTATATGACTTACTTTTCCTCCACTTTGGACTGATCAGGTGACTTGTACTCCAATAGCACAATGCGTGGATGATGCCGAGGCACTGATTTATATACACACGAAACCAACTGTTACAATGCTTCCTTTTTCTTCTTCTTTTGTATATGTATGTACCTGCTAAGCTTGCTCGCGTGACAGCATGCGCCAGGGGGTACTCCTTTTTAATCACATCCAGGTCATCAATGACTTGCAGCTTGATCGTGGGTGAATCGCGGAAGATATCCTGGAGGTGTTCCGCAATGCGGATGGGCGACATGCGCTCGGGATCCGGAGAGCCGATATCTAGTGCCTTTTTCAGGAACACATTCTTTCCCCTTACCCTTCCACGATTTACCTTTGGCGAGCCGACGGCCCATTTCCACACCGTAGACAAATTGCAGCGCTTTGTCCGAGTTTTCCAAGCTCGCCACAAAACCGAGGGAGCGCCAGTTGGGCACCTCTTTGTGCTCGCGGACGTTGATTGGCTCAAACACCGCTTCCAGAAAGCCGAGCATAGTGACTTCGACATACTTTTTGTAGTCACCCGCCTGTTGCGTCCATGCCGAAGTGGCCACCGTCGAAGGTGGATCTGCAAACAGTACCACTGGCGAGCGAATGCCAGCCTGAATACAGCGTTGACCAGCGGCAAAAGCCGCATCCTGGTAGCGACGGACGTCATCATAATCACGGTCAATGGGTCCCGTGGGCGCCACCACCACTCGCTGCTTGTTCGACGTCACAATCAATTGCACCTCCTCGCCAAAAGCACTGTCCAAGTCAGCGTAGGCTTGCGCCTCGGGCACGGTCTGGATCAACTTTTGCTTGTCCGTAAACACGACGACCACCGCATCATAGCCTTGCGCAGTGGCGTTTGATACTGCCAATTCGGCGTGCAATTGAATCTTTGGCAACTCCATAGGAGAAAAGGAAAAGAAAGAAAAATTTCACACATTAAGTCCGCATTGTAAACTATACTTTCCTTCCACCTTTTTTTCGGACTGCGTCCAACTTTTCCACGCAAAGACATTTTTTTTATGCTCCGGCCTGAAATGGACAGACACAATTCGCCTGACTAATGTCAGCCAGGGACGTCCGTCGTACAAAGCCTTATTTGTACAAAGCATAGGTCCAAAGCGTGGAAAAATTGAGATGAGGACCCTGAAATGATCACGGGAAAAATATACCAACGCATACATTTTCTGTCTAAATTCTATTTCGTACAGATGGTGACATCGCTAGAAATTAAGGTTCTCTAGTAGCATAGCAATTATATACCCACTCTTTTCGTTATTGGAGGTGATGGTAGACGAAAATACAAATGTATTCAAATTTGTTGTCGACTACAGCTTTTACCTCTCTTTTGTTATTGATGGACCTCAAGTTTATCCTGGAAAATACAAGTCTGTGCTGGTTGGGTTCCTTGACTATCCTTTGTTATAATCGGAGGTGATTTTCTTCGGTGCTTCGCTCCTACATTCACTTGAATGGAAGCACGACAGTCGTGTCTCAGCTTGAAGCAATTTCTACATTTCCGAACCCACGGAGGACGGAGCATCTAACGGACTTTTGTGTTCCTTGCAACAGCATTAGACCGTGTCTGCTTCGATCGTCAGGATGTAAGGCTTACACAAAAGCCAAGTATTTAATCGCGATTGGGTAGATTTGTATGACAGCACTGCCTGATGCAACTCCTTATGGATAAATTTTCTGTTCATGGCACCAAAATCCTTTTCGAGAACAAATGATGTAGGGATTGTACGACAGTTTAGCTTCAGCACCGCTGAGGACAGTTTAGAGCTCCCAGTAAAGACATATATTACGAACACGACCATTTTTCAGGAGGGTGGCTCGAAGGCCTTCATTGTGGAGCGACAGATGTACCAGGTACCTAGATGTATCACTGGAAAAGCAGACTTGCCCTTCGTCGACGTGCTGCCGTAGATGTCACGTAGTGTCATAATGATGGACAACCCGCGGTGTCACCTTTTAGACAACTTTCATTCTTCCACTTTGTCGTCACGGTCTCTCGGAGCAACATTGTCCTCCTGGACCATTGCGAATAGTGTCGGTGCAGTATATGAATAAGAACAGAAGACAGTAGTAAGAGACAAAGTTCGCGAAAGTTCGTTATGTTCGAGAAAGCAAAGCTAAAGGCTCGAAAATTGAACACTCGGCTCATTCGTGGTGAGGTTACCTAATGTACCTAGTGGCGTCACGCCAGGCAACTGATTCTTCTGCTAGAAAAAAACCGATTGTGTGTCACTCTCTGCGCCGTTGGAACAAATGGCAAAAGACTGAAAGAGGTCCGAAAATCCATCTGAAGCGGCGCATCGAACGTGAACCAAAGCCATGGCAATGAACCCTTTCATACCTCGGGATTGGTCAATAGTTCTAGGTGGATGGCTTAACAGGATGGATATCACCATCATTTATACTAAACAAAAATGTTGAATGAAAAAATTAGAAGAAAACCCTTTTTTCTTTTTCGCAGCTTTCTCTCGTCCATTCGTGGTTTGCTATACTCGTACAAGGTGGTGAGGGTGGTGATATCGCGTGTTGTTGGGGACCTCACATCATTAATTGGAACTTGCATTCTTTCCATCTACAAGCTTGTACGCTGGTCAGTGGAGTTACAAGCTTCATATCGAGTAGTTCGAGTTGTAAGGCTGGTAGCAGGATTATTCATACACTCACTAGCTTTGCAGCGTGTTATATCTTTTTAGCACGGTGATGAAAATAGTGTAAGTTCCTTATTTTATTTATTCCTGTATTAGCTTTCGATCAATGAAATCAATGAAGTGTATCTTCGCTATACTACGGTTAAATATTATAAGCATTTCTAGCTCACAGATTGCAAGCCGACTAGTTGGAGACACGACGCATATATATTTACCACATAAAATAGCATACACCATGGGTTTCGTTTTGGATGCTATTCAACATTTACAGATTAAGTGCACGTGTAATGTAGCTTGAAAATGGCTATTTTATGATGGCCTTCACTACACACAACACACAGATACATATAAATATTCATTTTAATACGAGAATTAATCACATCTTGATTTAAGGCAAATATTTTCAAAATCTGGCTTCAATTCTTCAAGTTTATTTCTACACGCGCAACACCTTCGATGCAGGACACAGCCGATTCGTCTGTCGCGCCGCATACTTTTGAGCATTCTTGTTGAGTGCAACCTGGCGTCAGTTGCATAGATGATTGGGTCAGGGCTTCCGACGCAAAGAGCGCAATAAAAACGAAGATCCATGTCGTGGTATCTTGCAGCAAACGCATCGTAAGGCTATAATGTTTATGAAGACCATATTACAAATCAATATTCTTCAGTGTACGTGGATTTCCTTTTACCTTTACTTGTGTATATATGATTTGAGAATAAGTGGTTTGTAGAGAAATCGGCTTTTATACTTTGCGAACTGTGGAAGCATACAATACGGAGTATTTTCGGCGTATTCTCCAAATCTTGCATAGCGGTGTTGATCAGCAAGACGGGGGTAAATCATGAGCAGTGTTTATATCCCTTGATGGTAGGCTGCATCTGGCGCAGAGTGTCTCTTAAGAATCGGTAAAGCCGATAAGTGGACTGTCTATAGCAACTGTGGAGTCAAGGTCAACAATTCTGGTTCCACCGTAGGGAAGCGGATAGCAAAAGCAGAATGAACGCACGCTGACTTGAACAGCGGATAGGCCGCAGGGGACATGTACGAGGTAGAGGGCAAGCTCGCCGAGAAGGGCGTCAAGCAGAGCGGGCGTTCGACCAATCCCTGGCATAGGTACGAGCGTTGCAGACCGGAGGGGGTCGCGCTCCGATCTTCTACAACACTAATGTCGTGAAAAGGGAGTCGTGGGACGTATCCATTTGAACAGCCCTTGACCACGTTCCAAATCTGATTCTCAATTCTGCACTCCTGGCCACCGGCAAAGCAGAACAGAAGCTGCTGGAAGGTCTCGGCATGGACAGCGTTGCCGCACCACATGAAAAAAAGAAACAAATGTTCATGGGTCCCAAGCTGATAGGTGCCCTGGTAAGAAAATCGAAAGAAACCAGCACCCTCCCGGCCGTGTAGATGAATATCTTACTAGCCAAACCTACCCAAATGCATACAGAAGGGAGAGTTTGCGGAGACAAAATACATGGCAAGAGCTGGAGACGGTGAGAGGCGAATATTGTGTGTTAAGCGCTGCCCGTCATGCCAGCCGTGCTTCCATCGCGACGACGTGGCTGCTCATAACATTGCACATATTTTAAAGAACATGGATCACATACGGGCAGCGGCCTAACCCCTTTATATCCCCAGCAAGGGCCCTCAATGTGACGCAAACAAGGAAATGACACGCCACGCTAGGTCCGTGATCCATAAACAAGCGCACTCAGATAGCCCCCAGTAAGATAGGCTGGGGTCGATAGGCCCGTAGAGTTTAAAGAAAGCTGGGTCGTGCTGAGTGAACCCAGGGAATTTTCACATCTTATTTCCTCTGCTTCCCTTTCATCTTCTGGTAACAGTTGTTGCAGTACCACTTGCCCTTGGGTACAGTCTTGAGATCTACACATGCCAAGTGGAACCACTCGATTTCACACTAAATTGCAGCCGTTGGACCAGGCCAGGACAGGTCAGGTACATAACAGACAAAGCCAGATTCGTTCTCGTCCAACTTACGTCTGAGTTATCACATGCGACCATTTCACCATAAGAGACTTGTTGGCAGTAACAGTACAATGGCTCGTTCGGATCAATAGGGAGATCCGCGGGTACAGTCCTATAGCAATTGGTTCATGATCTGCATCAATGAGGCACACATATATATCTTACGTTTTCGATTTTTTCCCTGTGGTGTGATTTAAGGATGGTTAGATATATAAAGACATACTGAAAATGGGAAACCGACCAGAAGGAAGAGCCGACTTTTTGTCGACCTGTGATTTTAAAGAACGTGCTTCTTTCAAAGCTTGTGACCGCAGAGTACCAGGTGGAGGAGAACCAGCATCCTTGGTTCTTCGTTCTGCTCAAGTTTAGTCATATCTAAAAAGAAGAAAGCGGTGATGACTTACTTTTGACAGGAGCACCTTCTAATGCCAGCAAGGTGAGATCGCCAGATATTGAATAGAAATAGATAGAATGGGTGTATACGTACCTCTCTTGTCGTCTTTTCTGTCTCGTTCATAGGTGCGTCCATTCTTGTCACGTACTTCTCGTAGGAGTGACCGAGCTGAAGGGGCCAGGCCCGGCTGGGATGTGATGCGGTCCCGACCCAAGGGTGCTTCTTCTTCGAATTTCACAAGGTCGGCGTCCAATCGATTGCAGTGGCGTTCCACCTAATCCATGTCGTTCATATGTTGGGCATGAGCGCTCGCCTTTCTTTCTTCGTTTCTTTTCCTTTTCCCTTTTTCTTGAGACATGACATACCGCATCGAAAGTAGTTTTTGCCAAGGCAACTTTTTCTTCACCACGTTTTAAAGTCTCTGTAAGCAAGCCGCCCAGCTGTTTTAGGCGGTCTATACGTTCATTGGCGTCAATCTCCCGGATGGTGTTGATGAGTTCAATCGATTCTTTGGCTACTGTCTCGACAAGATCTGTCCCGCGTTTTGACCAGTCAGCCAATCCTGTCTATATCACTAACTTGTATACTGTGTACCTTGAGCATATCCATCTAATTCGCGTAAGAGAGTGAAATTCCTTTGAAGTTCCAACGGAAGCGCCTCAATGGCTAACAAGGACAAGGTCGTTAATAAAGATAAGGTAGATACAATATATAAACAAAGGGGAATACACACTATCAATGTAGTCGTCGAGGTACATTAAGCTGTCGACTTGCTTTGCTGATTTCATTGTGGTTGTTGTATGTAGAAGAGCAAAGGAAGTTTATAAAAGGTGGAATAAAAGGGAAGAGCAAGTCCTGCAACCTGTCTGCGCTCTGTGTGCTCTGTGTGCTCTGCATTTCATTCACTCTCCGCTGCCACTTGCCGTAATTTTTTATTCCCAGGTCTGCACCCAACATAGTTGTAGCCTGATACATTGGAAAATACCCTATATTCTATATAATAAAAAAAGAGTGCGCCTAACTCCGCTAACTCGACTTATAACTAATCATGTAAACAGGCCCGGGTTCAATTCCCCGGCAGGGTGTCTGCCAAAGTGGATCACTTTGAGCTGTGAACGGTACCTGACGTCAATCTTCATCAAGGTGTCTTACCCGTGTCCTTCAGTAAGTGTGAACTGCGTGATGGTAAAGTAGGCCAATCAATCCTTTGAAACGCGAAAGATACCTGACGTCAACACCTGTCAGTGTCCTTATCTTTACGCTCTTTTTCCCATTAGTAAAACGTGGATTGCGTGATAGCTTGGTTAGCCAATGGAACCTATGAAACTTGGGAAAAATGTTCGAAGTCAATCCCTGACAGGGCCTTATCTTTTACTTCTCCTTTCCCATTGGCACAGCCCGCCCGTGTTCTTGCATGAATATCGATTGACACGAACTCTTTCTCATAAAAGGTCTTTTGTTTTCTCGCACGTCTACTTTTCTTCTTCTTTTCTTTACCCTGGTCAAGTCTTACGCTGGCAAGTATATACGAAAGGATTATACTTACAAATATAAACTAATTAGTGCAACATAGACCACTGCGTCCTCCTCCCAAGTCCCTCTGCCACCGGTTGCTCGCCCCCAGCTGCACCAGTGTGCATGAAAGTAAGTTGTCGCGTCAAGAGTACATGGTCTTGGACAGTACTAACCTCCTTCTGAATGGACACTTAGCTTGCAGTCCTCTTCCTCGCTTCTCCTCCTGTCTTCTCTTCCGTTCGCGCCTTTTCCTTCTCTCCGCTTGCTGCCCTCCCATCAGAGGTTTTTTTTCCGCTTTTTCCTCTGCCCGTAAGTGAAACAGATTCAGGTCTATGCATTGAATATGAGACGTTAACACACGTTTCAGTTCCGCTCCTTTCTCGCGTCCCCTTTGCGTCTCTTCCTCTCCGCTTGCTCTCCCTCTCTTCTTCTTCCCGTTTTGCGACACACTAGCCGGCTGTCGGTGGCCGGGACCACCGTTGTAACTACCCTCATAGACATCGCCATCGCGCCAAATGTCTGCTCCCCGCCCACCGGTAAGTGTTTTGCAACTGGGTAATGTGTCACTGTGACTCAAATGTGTATTCAGTTTAGGTGAGGCGGCGGCAGCGCGCCGTGAGCGCGCATCAACGACCCCGGCCCCGGCCGCTGGTATGTAGAATAAAAATGAAGTGTAGTCCACGAGAACTAATTTCGGAACGAAATTTCGTAGGCTAGTTTAAGGATACATAAACTCCTGTAAGCTGCAGTTTCTTAGAGATAGAAAGATAGAGAGAGCATGGAATAGCACATGTACTGTATTATATGCTATGGTATTATCATAACTTAGCTTCGTTATATGTACGTATACTGTACTTTAACAACACCTTTGGGCAATCTAATCCTTATTCCTATGCATGTCTGTATGAAAGATTATGCTGGAGAGAAAAATCGAAGCCGACAGCTGTGAGAAAAGTGTACATGGCTTGTAGATAATAAGAAGGGTTGTCTTAGAGGATTTCCATTGTGGGTTCAGGCGTAGGCAACAAAGAATAACATTTTTCCATGTTTTTTTTTGATTTGCAGACTTTATTTCTTTTCCCGGTCGAGCATACCTGACATAATAATGTTACTTTGGACATGGGCCAAGCCATTGCCCAAAGTGACCACTCACCGCGTCTTGAATAGACGTGCTCCCGTATTCTTGCATTCCTTCCAACGATTTCAGCATACACTGCCTGCCCGTGTACGATTTGCACCGAGTCCCACAGGTTACTTGCATCTCGGTGGGCTGCGTACGGCTCTTTACAATTACCTCCTCGCCAAAAAGACCAAGGGCAGTTTCATTTTACGTATCGAGGATACAGATAGAGTATGTGTGAAATAAAGGGAATAAGCTGGATATATATATTTATCATAGACATAATAGACTCGATTCGTAGATGGCGCGACAGACAAACTAATTTCTGCCCTGTCCTGGGCTGGTGTCAAAGCCGATGAAGGCACGTTACACCGTCTCGCTTTTCACTTGTTATTTACAGCAGTCCATAGGTCCTCATCAAGGTGGCCCACATGCTCCCTATTTCCAAGTATGATAATGGCCCGATTTAAGCTACCTCACCCGTGACTTATTCCTCTCCACTTTGCACTTTAGTCTCAACGCACAGATATCTACCGTCACCATGCCCAGACCTTGATAAACGTAGTCATCTTCTCTCGATATCTCTTTCTTGGCTCTTTAGACTAATCCTTCTGCTCGGTAGAATGGGCATGCGTACCGCTGCTTTTGTACTCCCGATCGCCTGGATGATATGCGTAAAGAGCAGGCCAAAAAGGGCACACGAATCGCCTACGACCGCCGTTGTGCTAGCCTGACCAACGACCAAATTGAAGAGAACCTTGCCATGGCCATGCCTTTTACCGTTCGCTTAAAGGTACATCTCACACAAAAGTTACAGGGAACACATAGATGCTTTTATCACTGCCTTCCTACTAACCCTCTATGTACCTATCCACCTACCTTCAGACACCGAAAGGCATGACGCAGATTGACGACTTCTTGCACGGCAAGGTCAATTTCAACAATGCCATACTGGACGACTCTGTGCTCATGAAAAGCGATGGCTTTCCTACCTACCATTTGGCCAACGTCGTGGATGATTACTTGATGGGTATCACCCATGTGCTTCGAGGTGACGTAAGTAGCTTGGTCTAAAATCATGTAGAGAGAGAGAGAGGTAGAAACTAAGGGCTGCTATAGGAATGGCTGCCCTCAACGCCTAAACATGTCCTGCTCTATCGTGCCTTTGGATGGAAGGCACCACAGTTTATTCATTTGCCGCTACTGCTCAATAAGGATGGCAGCAAATTGTCTAAGCGATCCGGTGATGTTCATGTCGAGCAATACATTGATAAAGGCTATTTCCCTGAAGCGGTTGCCAACTTTGTTGCTCTCCTCGGATGGGCGCCACCCAATGCAGAAGAGGAGATTTTTACTATGGATGAACTTCTTGAAAAGGTATTACAAAATATCGCTTTCCTGGCATATGTACTCATCTCCTTTTAGTTTGATCTCACTGGTCTGAACAAAGGCCAAGCCGTTGTGAGCCTGGAAAAGTTAGACTGGATCAACAAACAGCACCTACTTAAACGCGCCCAGACAGCAGAAGGCGTCCAGTCCATGGTAGATTTTCTTGTTCCGGTGATTCGTGAACGGTTTACGGACAGGTAATAAGCGACAAGGAAGAGAAACTCTTAATGACAATATTAGTGCTCCTGGAGGAGAAGCTTCTGCTAGATTGCAACCTGCTTATATCGCAGATGTACTCATGACCATGAAGGCAAGCGTAGACATATGTGTCCTAACAAGACGCTAAAGAGGAATACAGGAGCGGATACGCAATGTGATGGATATCCCTGACATGTGTCCCTACTTTTTCGTTGAACCTGCCTACGATACAGAGCAGGCGAGTGCGCTCAGGAAAAAGCTAAAGCCCAACGTCATTGGTAAGTGAGCCTGATTGTGATTATGCGACCCTTGGTCTCACTAGTCCATAGCTGCAGTAAACCAAGACAAGACAAAACGGGCTCTGGAGGCACTCACGCCGTTCAACACCGAAACGATCAGCGAGTTTTTCCAGCAGATAGCAGCAGACAACAATGTCAAGGTGAATCACGTGCAGATGGTTATGCGCTATGCCATGACAGGCACGAACGTGGGTGCAGCTGTGAATAGCACTATGGTTCTCTTGGGCAAATCTTCCTGTGTTGATAGATTAGCGAGAAGCTTTTAATTGTACATATCCATATAGACATTTTCTCCTTTTGGTAAAACGCTTATTCGCACCTGTGTGTTCTGTCATTTGCATAAGAGACAATGATCATGTGCGCGTCTGCAAATCAAGCGGGGCAGTCACAAACGAAAAAGTGATACGCGCATTGAACAGAATAAAACGCGTGCCCAGTCTACCACTCTACTAATAGTATAGCCAAGTATTATGCGTCATGGAGGCACGACCAGGAATCCAGCTACCCTCAAGACACTTCTCGGTTGGAGGGGTTAAGTGGAACGAGGACGGCCAGCTCGTTGTGTGCAAAGACGAAACTATTCACATCATTGTACGCAAACGACCATAATTGCTTGAATTTACTAGTGTTCTGTTTGCTTATACGATTGAACAGATCCCGACCCTAGTGTCACTGACTTACGACATTGAGACATATCAGCACTTTGGTATTCAGGCTCCTGATCCTGAAGACGTTCCCGTCTTTGGCGAGAAAGCAGGTATGTTGCTTATTTATTCAACGAAAGACGGGTGCCTGACTGGTTTAACTGCTATAGTGGTTGAAAAGCCTGTTCAGACGTCCTATATCATGCCTGAAAAGTATCGCTGCGCCGCATGGTCTCCTACAGGTCTCTCCCGTGTATTTGGGTACGTCGTTCTTATCCTGCTTCCTCTGCAATCCGGTGTCGATTAACCTGACTCCTTTCCAGGTGCATTTTAACGTTGGTTACCACAAAACACCGCGTGCGCTTGTACGACGCTTCTTCGTCCGAGCAGAACGGGAGCTGGGATCTGGTAAGTGATACAAATAGAGGATCGATGTAACTGAATTATGTTCTCTGCAAGATCCTTGATATGTCGGAACGTATCAAAGAGCATGCTTTGGAAGGAGAACTAGGCTTCCGGAATCTGCATCATATCGACCGCTTCCATACGCTCTGTATGTATCCGTGAACATACAAACCCTCGTAACTTATTTAGGACATAGATGCACAATGGTCGCCGGCCATAATCGCTGATGCCTTGGTAGAAATGCCGGCCGTGCTAGGTCTCTCGCATAAGTCAGGCGAGATCACTCTCTGGGGGTAGGTTATCCTATGCACCGGCCCACTCGTCTGACCATACCATAGATACTCGCATTCGGCTGGTATTAAATATCTTGCCTCAATTCAAGCACACACCTCCTTTGTCAATCTTATTGAGTGGTCCACTTGGCACAGATGTGGCGAAACATGTGAGTCGCGAATAAGGTCTCAAGAATATTTACTCATTCTCTTTTTTAGTCAGGGCTTACATGATTTCGACCTGTGCAGACGGCTCAGTGTGTATCTTGCGGGTCACTGTATCACTGGATGAAAACAGTTTGGAAAGAACAGCCGCAATCTCATCCGCCGAAGCCGTCGTTCTCGAGAGGTGGTTCCAGGACAGTCATATGATCTCCACCGGCATCTCTATTTATACAATCGTAAGATAGCATCAATGCATGGAGGCACTGTACTAACAGCATAACAGGCCGAAAATCATTTACGCGTGGCTGTACAACGTAATCTTCATCTCCACGTATCGGATGTTACGATAAATGGTGACAAGGTCCTGTCCACTTGGGAAAAGACGAAGTCGCAATACAGTGCTATGGGATTTTCAGGTAAAGCCCGAGATAACCTCACATACCATGGTTGACCTTTTCCACAGCGACATATTGGACGGAAAACGGACAGTGTTTGCGAGCGTTCACATATGAAGGCGAAGTTCTCGTGTTTACCGTAACTGGCAAAGGCGTCGAGCTGGACCAGGCACTCACAGAGCAAACCAATCGAAAAGTCAAGTATACCTTTGTTAGCAAATGGATGAGTCTCCAAGAGAATCAAGACGAGGGTGAGCTTTGGAACAAGCCCGACGGAACGGTTGAACTCTGGGGTGCAGATGCACCCCGCTATGGTCTCTATACAGCCCTCAACTACACGCAAGTGCTCAAGAACGCTATCAAACTGAGGAGTTTTTGACGTTCTGACGTTTATACAGATTGAAGCCCAGAGCAGTCAGCTATTATGGCGGTGATGCCAAGGAAGTTTCTTGGCTGTCTTTCATTCTTCATCCACCGCGCCAAGATCCCTCCACTATTGACCGACTCTGTCAATCACTCGAAGCGTCTATTCGGGATCCTGACTTCCGTAATGATCCGCATCTCAAAAGAGCCAAAGTGTTGGCGTGCTAATATCGCTTCCTCTTTGTAGTGTTCACATATCCGATTCGGAGCGTCATCCACGAGCCGCTGGAATACTTGGCCGACGTCACTGAAACTGAAGGCATCTTCAAGTGGCTGCGCGTCTTGGATAATCTCATGCTTATCGACCGAACTGAGTAAGTTAACCCAGGAACAAAGCAGGATATAAGCTGAGAAGCTGAACTTTGTCTAGGCCGTCCCAAAGCACGTCTCTGACCCGGATGGCACTCAGCGACGTCCCAGCCAATGCGGCTCGTGTGGCAATACGTGTCAAGATTGAACTTGAAGTAAGCCTAATGAGTGGTATGCATGAGAAAGAGAGAGATTAGTATCTCACTTCGTAAGTAGTACTATGAACTACCAGACGAGGCCCAAAAGTACCTGGAAGAACTCAAGTCCTCTGCCAGTGACTATCTTCAAGCGCATAGTCCCTCCACCGTGCTCTCTTACATTCTGAACTCGAGTGAAGAAATAACGGCACTGGATGGTGAGCTACCTGTAGAACGTTTGCCCTTCTATTAACCGTGACGCCTTAGATGACGATCTGACAACTATGCTAGTGCTCTGCAATAAGCTCGCCACGTCTCCCCTGAAGAATATCCCGTCGCTCGACCAGACGTTGAAGAGTGCCTGCGAGCTTATCTTATCGACATCCACGAACCCATCGCTGAGTGAAAATGCACAGAAACTGCTTCACGTCGCTGAAGAACGTCTCGCCGGTCGAGAGGTTGACACTTCCCAGAAACTCAACATCGAAAAATGCCCGATCTGTCAAGAATATATCCTTTTTTTTTTTTCCTTTGTTTTCTTATTTTGTCTGACTAACGACTCGAGATTCCATCATCCTTAACCACGTTATTACTCTTGAAATTTAGGTACAAGACGTACAGCTGCAGCAACGGACACATATACGGTATGGAATAATATTTCACTTGATTTTGTCAGTTCCATTTACTAATACCCAAACAGGCGTCTGTAGTATGACCAATCGAGCCATGGTTGTACCAGATACGCGCCAATGCTTGACATGCCACGCGAAATGTCTGGCACCTGGCGCGTGGCGTCGACCCGAGGGTGGCCAGCTCTCACTCACGGACAAGATCCTGTATCAGCTCTCGCGGTGCCTTGACTGCGGCTCCCAGCTGCAATCCATCTGAACGCTGGACGCGTGTACATAACATCACAACATTTCTAAGACATTGCTTTTTTTCTTTATAAAAGTGCATTAAACATTTATATGTAACAGCGTGAACGACACAAAAAAAGTATGTAACTAAAGGTAGATATCTATGTAAGGGGGGTAAGAGTGTGATTATTTTTAGAAAGCGAGCTGGAGCTCGTCGCCAATCTCCTTGATGAGATCCACGTTTGTCTCGCTGTAGTCCAGGCGGATCTCCGGTGTAGTTTCTGCAACCTCTTGCTGGTGCTGACGCTGTTCCTCCAAGCTCTTCTCGAGGGCGCCGCAATAGTTTTGGTATTTAATAATGTCGTGCAAGAGGTATTTTGATTTTGACTCCCAGTTCGCCATCACCTTGGCATAGTTCTGCGACTTGTTTGGGAATTTAGCCATGAGCTCTGGCTTCAGCTCCCGGTGGGCATCAATCTCCTTATCTAGTGCTTGTAAGTGCTTTTGTAGTGCCAGAAACTGATCTTTCTCGCTGAGGGTACTCGGTACAAGCGGTGGAGCAGGCGGTCGCCAGTCAAAAATGGTGATTGTATCCGGGTCACCTCTGTGGTTTAAAGCACCCCAGCCGTATTCCATGTTGCTCACGCCGCCTGGAAGTGGCTCCTTGCTCTCACGAGCCGCCCAGTAATTGCAAGTGGTCATCCACTCCCAGGTCTGATCGTGCGACGCTGCTTGAAATAAGAAGACACCCCCATCCGGCTGCTGGAGTGCAAAGACGTGCGGCCGCTGTCGGTTGTAGCCCGGGGGAGGCAGGATGTTGGACAGGGTATGGTTCAATTTGATGGTACCTATCAAATGTGAATAGGCTGCCCACTTGCCGTTGCCTTGCAGGGACTCCGACTTGCTACTCAAGGACTCTGCCAAATTGGCAAAACTGTTTTGGCTGCTGGTCCGGAGCATGCTGCGCCGCTCGCTGTCAGACCCAGTCAAGGCGTACATCTTTAGCTCCCCTTCGTCTACGACAAGCAGGCATTCCCTCCAGTCACGGTGTTTGGCCTTCTGGTTCGCCGTCTCTAGTAGGTGTTTCCGCATCACGATACCTTCCTTGACATAGGGTGGGCGACTGGTGAACAGCGATGGGTGGTGCGCGTCTATGAAGTTCATCATGGGTTGGCCCGGTGAGAACGACGACGCACGGACGCGTCCGAACGAGGTCGACGATCCAATCGATGAAAATGAATCGCGTCGGGGTGAGCGGGGCGAGGTGGGATGTGTACTGGAGCTGATACTGGTGCGGGGCTAAAGCAGGTCGCGTTAGAAGAGACCCTTCTGGTGTGTCAGACGAACTCACCAAAACTTCATCTACTAAGAATGTACTCTCGCGTCCTGACCGGCGGATGATGGATCCTACACTGCGCTTCAAGCCAACCACACGTCGCGCATTTAGAAGGGTGCTTGTGCGATCAGGGATGCTATCCAGAGCCTGCTGGCTTGCCAGCTGCTGCGTGGACATAGGCTGCAGGATTTGATACTGCTTAACAGACGTGTAGAGTTCCTTGAGATACGTCTCAACGTCGGCCTCCCAGCCTCGATTCACGGTGGGTCCTGTCTGATCATGCACGGCAGCCATGGTATTCCGGATAAACTCTTGCCGCGTCATACGGTTGTAGTTGCCTTGCGCGACGTGCAGATCAGTGTTCAGAAGTAATACGGAATACACGACAGCGTATACAACGTCTAAAGACCTGGTGAGCACAGTATGCGAGTAGAAGAGTCTACGTACCAGGGCTTTTCAGTATGGTATGACGATTGCATGTCCAGAAGCGATGGGCAAATACTTCCAGGATACGATCAATCTGTTGGGCTTCGGCTTTGAAGTACAACTTGCTGCACAGCTTGCGGAACGCGCTATCGAGGCGCATGTTGGTAAAGTCAAAGTTCTTCATGTAGAGAACCAGAGCTTCGCGATGGAGGGGCTTCCTACAAATGACTTCAGTAAATGATCTCTCGTGCATCGCGTTCTTGATCCTACCCTTGGCCAAGCCATTCTGCAATCCGTTCGCGCTCCACAAACGTGCTATCTTCCTTCCAAAGCTTATCTGCCGCTTCTTGGGCCTGTTCCTGGATAGACGGATCAATGATGCGCGGGTCTCGTACGTGGGTTAAATCCGGACTCGTGGGCCGCCAAGCTTCGTCCAATGTCTTGACAAAAGTGGGATCAGGCGCGACAGATTTGGTGGTGTTATTAAGGCGTCCACCCATAAGCGTCTCAGCCGCTTGTTCGCGCAGAGCAGCTTTATCCGGCTGCGAGAGCTCTTCTTCCTTGTCCTCGTCGTCCTCTTTATTGTTATCTTCGTTCCAGCGGAGCACAGCAGAGACGCCACTGATCCGTTTGCTGCTCCCGCTCTGGCGCTTCCAGTTCAGCATTGCCTTCGCTATGTCCTCTGGCGGCGGTTTGCTATGCCGCTTGGAAGTTGTAGCCAGGATCAAGCCCCCTGCACTGCCGAAATGGCCACCGCTAAGACGTTTGGATAGTCTGGACTCGTGGCGATCCCGCTCGACATCGTCTTGGGACTCAGTCGCGTCGACAAAAAGGTCGTCCTCGTCATCATCGTCCTCGTCGGAGGACTCTTCTTGTATGGACATCATGGGGTCAATAGGGCTACCGATACCACTGTCGTCTTGCTCAATAGATCGCGGTTGCAAAGCGAGGTCAGGAGGTCGGGTGGACACCGGAGGATGGTGGTGGACGACGCGTACGGTCTGAGCACGCCGCTGTAGATTATTGGCCACGATCTGGGTCACATCCTTATGCTCACCAGGAGCAACCGTAGTGTGTGGGAGAGGAGTGGGCGAGATGGAGGGTGAGGTAGGATTGCTGCTGCATTGATGGCTGTTATTAATTGGAGTACAGACAGCGCTTGAATTCGAATTGGAGATGGGTCTGGGAGAGTTGGCGTGGATGGCTGGCGGTGGAGGAGAAACGTGTCGTGATCGGGCCTCGCTGATGTCTGGCAGGGCCTTGTCACGGTAGAGGCCACTTGTACGCTTATAATAAGCGTCATCATCATCGTCAAAGGTATCAAACGGTATCTTTGGATTGTCTGGAGGCGTGGTTGAGACCGGGCGACGCTTGTTCTGCGAAGAAGGAGGAGGCGGTGGTGCAAGAGGAATGTTGTGAGGGTTTTTTACGGTGCGGCTCGCAACGTGTGCTTCCATGGAGATGGGTCTCACGCGTGGTGCATCGTCAAGTATATCATCCTCAGCGGCCTAGCATACAGAATCCATGAGATATGTGTATTGTATGTGGAAGCAGCCACAGTTTACCTTGCTCAGTTTCCGTAGAAAGCGACCAAAGATAGCACCTTTTTGAGGCTAAGCACGGTATATACAAAGTGAGAACAATTGTCGGGGTGGAGATTGGAGATACGACTCTGTTACCTTTACGTGTTGTGCGTCATTAATGGTGGCCGCATCCATCGGAGAAGCAGCAGGTGGAGTGTCAATATAAGTGGGCATCTCGAGAATATGGCGTGATGCATAACGCTCATTAGAGCCGATATCATAATTATGATTATGATTATGGTTATGGTTATGATTATAGTTCTGGTTCTGGTTCTGGTTATTATGACTGGACGGTGCTAATGGCTTGCGGCGTATCTTTTGATCTTGCGGAACGTGAGGCAAACCAGGCTGCTGTAAGGGTATCTTAGACATGGCGCTGGGAGATGTCTGAGGAATGGGCGATGTCCACTGGTGTGGATGGTGTTGGCTGCCGGATCTGGACCTGGACTTGGACTGAACCTGGCTGGGCAATGAAGTGTGGGGGGAAAAGGTGCGGTAATCCACTGTATAAGAGGAAGGAAGACAAGTAATATCGGTAGTAGCAGTGAGAGTAGTATTAGTATTAGCAGTAATGGTGGTAGTAGTGGTAGTGGTAGTGGTAGGGACGCGCGAATTAGGGATCATGAGCAGCCGGCATTGAAACAGCACGCAACAAGACAACAATAGTGGTAATAGTTTGATTAAGCTCCATCCGTCTGTGGGCGACCCAAATTGCTTGTGTAACATGGAAACGCACTTGCACCCGTCAAGAGAACAAAAACGTTGTTTTTATGGCGTTCTTGCACATGAAACGGGATTATCTTCTTATTCTTCATAGCGCTTGCGCATCGCTCGGTATTTTCTCAGGTAGTACATCATTTCAAGTTCTAATAACCAACCATATGTTTTAGGGGCCCTTGCTGTTTAGTAATTTCATCTCATGCGACCCCATATTCCCTCCACTCACCTTTGCATACATATTCCCCTAAGGCAATCGATTTCTTGATCTCCTCCTCGTCCCTCAAATCCCGCTTCTTCATAAAAGCGGCCTTCAGTCTTGGTCGGAAAAAGTTGTTATACCCCAGCGGATATTCACGTCCTAAATACGCCAACTAGAAGGACGACTTTATGAGCATCCCTTTATTCTAAGATGCTCACATTGTACCTGTTTATATAATGCAATGACTTGTGATCGTAATGGAGAGCCATGCGTCATGTTAACGAAAAAGTGGAAAGTGCTAGCGCGACCAAACCAGAAAATTCAATAAGCGCTGCCGTAACGTATCATGTGATAAATCTCCCTTTGTATCGCCTCTTCAATGTTTCTGCGTACGCGGGAGAGGCTATTTTCCCCAATCACTGCAAGAAAATAATAACATAGATAGCGATCAAAGAGGGAGAATCCCATAGCTTCTTGATGTATAATATGTGAAGCTGCATATCACTATCTGAGAGGAGGATTAATCTGCAGAAGACACTATTTTGGTGTTGAAAGCGTCCACTTCTGTGCCACCATTAGCCCTGATGATGGTCCCTTTTAAGAATAGTTCTGAAGTAGACTGCATTGGTTTCGAGTAAGTCGAATAGTCCATAGATATCGGCAGCTCTCATAGATTTTTATCGCGCTCTCGACCAGGGTGTGGTATAAACGGCGAAACATGGCCTTGGAAGATATACGCAGAGATAGCACTGCCCAACCATACAAGAAATCCTCTCATATGCAGAGCTTGTGTCATCGCAGGGAAGTCGGTTTGTCTGGAAAAGGCCAAGGCATTATTGGCTGGACTGAAACCCAAATTGCAGCCCGGTAAAGCCTTCGTCCTGCAACATTTTTGTACGGGCGAAAGAAGCGGATATACCGACGACCCAGAGAAGAGCTCATACCCTTTTGTAATTTATTACACCTAGTGGCGTTCACCCCACGCAACTAAACTGCTCTGCTACAGAAATGGACGTAGAGTCACCAGGTTCCAAAGTGAGGGGGCCCATCGGGATTATGTGAGTCACTCACATTACTCATATCACTCGCGTCGGTCCTTTACGTTCATGCTCCTACTTCTATGTAGATGGAGTGCACGTGTAATGTAGCTTATGATGGCTCTCACTACACACAGTACACAGATGCATATAGAATATTTATTTTAACACGGAGAATTAGTGACATTTCATTAAGGCATATTCACTCATCATCTTGCCCAAAAGCCAGAAGTTGATTGATACACTCGCAGACATCATTCATGCAGGACACATCCGATTCGTTTGTCGCGCCGCATGCTTTTAAACATTTTTGTTGATCGCAAGGTATCAGGTGCATAGGAAATTGGGCCAGGGCATTCGACGCAAAGAGCACAATAAAAGCGAAGATCCATGTCGTGGTAGCTTGCAGAAAACGCATCGTTCGAGTATTTGGTAAATATGTCCGTGGTTTTGCTAATGCTATAGCTATTGTGTTATGAAGATCACATCTATATTAGAATTAATTCAATGTACGTGAATCTCTCTTCACCTTTACTTGTGTAGAGTATATGTGATTTGAGAATAAATGGTATGTACAGAAATCGGTTTTTATAGCTTGAGAACTGTGGAAGTATGCAGCATGGAGTATTTTCGGCGTATTCTCCAAATATATTGCATAGTGGCGTTCATCAGCAGGACCGGGGTAAATCATGGGCAATGTATCTTACGAACACGACCATTTTTTTTAGTGAGGGTGGTTCGAAGGCCTTCATAGTAGAGCGGCAGATGTACCAGGTACCTAGACATATCACAGCAAAAGCGGACTTGCCCTTTGTCGACTTCCTGCCGTGGACGTCACGCAGTGTCATAATAATGGACAACCCGCGGCGTCACCTAATTAAACACCTTTCATTCTGTCACTCTCTTGTCACGGTCTATGGAGCAATACCATCCTCTTGGGCCATTGCGAATAGGTCGGTGCAGTATCAGAATAAGAAAAGAATACAGTAATAACAGACAAAGGTCTCGAAAGCTAAACAAAAATAATGAAATCGCCGACTCGAATGAATAAGAGCAATGCTTCGTTATGCTCGAACAAGCAAACCCAAAGGCTCGAAAATTAACGCTCGGCTCACTCGCCTTGAAGTTACCTAATGCACATATTTGCCAAGAAATCTTAACAATATATCAGCCATGTGTGCGTGAATGGACGTGCGCAAATGAAAAATGTTATCTCGGTTATTAGTATCATTCAGCGCGCACATTATTCCCATGAGGTGAAGTAGCGAATATGCGCTATGCGCCATTTGTTTAGAACACCTACCCCTGCGTCGTAAATGTGGTTATGTATAGAAGGGCTTCTAAGTCGCAGTTTTCATACAGGTACCATCGATTTCCTGGCTTTGATGTTCTTTTGGTAGCGTGAAATAGCTCTCCACTTGAGCTGCAAAGTAAAATGATTCTGCAAAGCACGGTCCATGAATTAGCTGTCCAGGGACTCAGTACACACTGCTTTGTGTGATTGCTGGGGGGGGGGGGTGTACAAACTTGACAGATCCGCTGCAGCTGAGACACGTAGAATTTTTAGCGGACTGTTCATAGTCATTGGACTGCCCAGAGAAAATCTTAATACATGGATGCTAGTGAACGAAAATGAGAAAGAGGCTGGAAATTCTGAGGAAGATGGGTCTGCTATAGCGAGACGAATACAGCTCTGCAAACGCTCGACGCATGTGGTTTGCAAGAGTGTACCGTAGTTGTACTATGGTGCATGATCTTGGTGCATTCATATTTCCACCCGCCGGGTATTTGATTGCCATCCTGTACGAAATTCTTGCATGATATTTAGAGCATTACTATACATATTCAAGCGCCTGTCATGCGCAGGGGCAATTGAGTTATTGCAATTCCGGTACCACGGAAACCATGTTACGAGGTTTGCAGTGGCTGCTTAACGCAAGGCCAAAATGACCAAGTCGTCTCGGTGAGCAATAAGCGTTTCAGGTAGAATCAGTGGTGTAAGCAGAAGTTTGATAGACGTGGTGAATATTGTACACATATAAATTGAGTAGGACCATACCGACGTATACATAGGTCGGCGTAAAAGAGAGTGCAGGTGAAAAGCAGCCGCTCCATTTGGTTTCTTTTATGTAAAAAGGATAAGAAAAAATAAGACGCTTATGATCTGGGCTTCTCCTTCTTCTCCTTGTAGAGGGCGAGAAGGGAGACACCGGCGACCTTGACGACCTTGAAACGGACACCAGGAATATCACCAATAGCACGGCCCTTACGACCGAAACCAGCGATCAGGACTTCGTCGTTCTCGTCGACAAAGTTCAAGCAACCATCGTTGGGGACGAAAGCGGTGACCTTCTTGCCGTTCTTGATGAGCTGGACACGGACACACTTACGAATGGCAGAGTTAGGCTGCTTGGCCTCAACACCACTATGGTTGATGATATATGAGTACACTTCTGAAGATAGTAGAGTTATAGTGCTAGTGCTTGTTCGTACATCTTTTCAAGGACAATGCCCTTGGCGTGGGAGGCACCACCGAAAGGCGAGCGGTAGACGGTACCGAGGGCACGCTTCTTGTACTGCTTGTCGGCCCAGCGCTGCTCACGGCGGTGCACACGGAGCTTACGGGCTGCGTTCAAACCTCTAGGCTGTCCTTTACCTACAAGTTGCGAATGGGTGTCAGCGCATCGGTTGGTTCAGTACTGTTCGAACACAATGGCTGGCTGCATCATCCTCGAGTTCCGAAATTATGTCCATCTTCAATTCGTCATGGCGTGTATGTTCTCGTAGCAGATAGTCTATCTGCACACATGGGAAAGGTTCGCCGCCATGCGAATAGATAGATAAACGGACGCATAGGTAGACATTGATGGAGAGGTAGATGGACGGATGGACGGATGGAAGGATGGATGGATGGATGCAGCCTGTCGTGTATCGTTCGTTGGTACGTACCCATGATGGATTTTGATTCAAAGAGGGGGATCTATTTCGGCAGCCCAGATGCCCAAAAGGGCCCTCCCTTCCCCAAAGGTTCCTTATGTGACGCGGTTTGCCTAATTTGGTTATACTTGACATCTGCCTTTGCCGCCTGCATATTTCTCTTCATTGGATCTTTACTCGTATGAAACGCTGTAAGTAACAAAAGGTTGCTCTACAAATGGCTCATGCATTATTTTAGACTACTGCGACTTTTGCCAGTGCTCATTTCCTGACAACAAGACCAACCGCCAAAGGCACATTGAGGGTAGTAATCACCAGCTCAATCGCAAGCTACATTACGACTCGTTCAAAGGTCTGTTTTACAGGGTTTAGCGAGGACAAAAGAACTCACACAGTGCATCCTCATTGATACAGATACTGCTCAACTCATTCAAGAACATTGTGCCAAACCACCCTGTCGACGGTACTTTACACAAGGCCAGTGCCCTTACTCGCTCCAGTGCCGTTACAGTCATGTCAGCTTTGACCCCACAGGACGACCCATATACCCACATGAGCTAAAAGAACTGTTGGATGCTGTTGCTGCTCCTGCATCGCCGGCCGAACAAGTCAAGCTAGCAAGGGTCCGTTTACCCCGAGGGTGGCGTCTGCGTGACCTCCCGCCTTCTCTGATACCTCCTAAGCATCCTTATGACTTGCATGATACAGCGACGTGGGGTGAATAAGTGTGGAAACGAGCTTTTTGTTTGTGTATATACGATGTTGCAGTATCTATTATTAAGTTTACAATGCAGATCCTCCTGCGATGGCAATGCCCGGTCCTCGAGTTGATGACAGCGCCACACTGCGAATGATAGCTAATAAGCAAATGGTGTTAGCTCACGTGGGTTCGCTAGGTGATATTATATATATCTCATCCAATATACCTTTCAGATTATTTGCCTTGCCAAAGACCTTGAGCTCGTCCGCAATGGCACGGAGGTTGGCTTCGATATCTTGTGCTTCAAAATCAACCCGTCCAATGCCAACGTGAAGGACGCCTTTCCGGTCTGCCTTGAAGTCAAACGAGCCCTTGGCCATCTTGACCACGTTTGCGACGTCGTCAGTGACCGTGCCCTTCTTGACGGTGGGCATCAGGCCCTTGGGACCTAGCACGCGGGCAATCTTTGTCACGGCAGGGAACATGGCTGGGGTCGAGATGCATTTGTCAAACGTGATTTCGCCCTTTTGGACTTGCTCCACCAGCTCTTCGCCACCCACGAACTGAGCACCCGCTGCCCGTGCTTCGTCTGCTTGCTTGCCACTCGCAAAAACGGCAATCGTCGCTTCCTGCTTGATGTTCTTGGGCAACACGAGCGAGCCACGAATCAAAGGTGTTGACTTCTCAATTTTACACTGAATGTGGGCCTCAATTTGGTGTTGAGGGCGGCCGACTTCCATGGCCTTTAAAATACGCACCGCTTCCGGAATGGGCAACGCATCCGGGTTTTCGCGAATGAGATTCTTCTTTTTGGATGCAAAAGTGCGACACTGCGGTAGTGTCCGTCGTGCGGTCTGTGCAGTGTATGTGTAAGTGAGGCTGCCTACGCTTCGTGAAAACATCAAGGAACGACTCCTCCTCCTTCTACAAATGCCACTCTCCTACTTGTTGAACCTCCAGTGGCTTAGACCTGATTTACCCATTTCCAAGCATGGGGCCCATCCTTTGGCTGCAATTGAAAAAAAGACAATCGCCCCGATACGTCGTTTTTTCATCGACCCTACATACAATGGCGCCAGAAACACAGCGAGGTCACTTACGATACATGTGGGTGCTCTGGGCGACTTTATCCGAAAGTACAGGGTGAAGCTGTAATGATGGTGACATATCTTGCAGTAGGATATCCTGATTATGGGATGGATATTGCGGTAGGGATAATATAGAAGCAAAAAGACGAATTGGAATAAGCAGTTAGCCAAAGGCATGTTGACAATAGTGGCTGCGTAATGTGTTCCCTGCGATCAGTCGTTGCCTTACTTTGGCTTGCTCCTTGATCAAATAAAAATGAGTCGATCACCACCTGTGTCACATCTTCAATATGTGCTGTTTTACCATTAAATTTAACGAACTTTAAACTGTCTGCAGCTAGACGTGCGCCCTTCCCAACGATGGGGTATTAAGGCGGTGAGCTACCATAGGCAGACCCAGTATTGTCCTGACAGACGAACTTGGACAGACGCGTTTATTTGTAGCCAGCAACTCGTCGTAAAGTGACGTCGCTTGGCAAAATGATTTGAAAAAAGCGCCTAGCGCAATGCAGACAGCTGAACAACAGCCACTGATATACCATTTCCTCTTATACCCCACAACATCGAAAATATGAATCGTCTTAGTCATTGCTGCTTATGATTCAGAAGAGAGACTGTGAAATACTGCGCGCATCTCCAGCCGACCATCTTCAGTATGATTTTCGAAGGATACATATGACCGCAAGAGTCAAAAACTAAAACAAAAAACAGCTTTTATTTCCTTGGTATGTTCAACAGCATTTTAAAAAGTTGTGCTTATATAAAAAAACCGAAAGAAAAGAAGAAAAAAGAATTGCTTAACAGAAAACATATAAAAAAGGGCATATATTGAACTGAGTCTCGCTTATATTACCAGCCGTAACCATCGTAGCATGGGACCTACTAGTTTGTTAGTCAAAAGAATGGATATCGAGCCTCGGGTGCACTACCTGGTTCTGGCGAGACCCATGTTCGCCGGAGACCACCATCATAGGCTGAGGCATCCTTTGCCCCAATGGAAAATCTCCACTGGGCGCTTCCCGATGATGTTCGTGGAGTAAACCTAGAGGAGCATATATATAAATTACCAGCGCTATGCGTGCGATCTTATCATCTTACCAGGCGACGGATGAAATGTATAAGGTATGGTGGGGTCCATCGTGGGATGAAGCCCAGGCTGGAATGAGCGACGCCGGGCCGAGCCGTCCATGTGATTAGGAGGCATCGATGTCGCCATGTCACTGAAGGAGGAGGACCGAAGTTTTTGTGTGTTGCTGCTGGTTGCTGTCGTCGTCGTTGTTGCCGTGCTCGTAGGGTACATCAAATGTTGTGTCGATGATTGGGAAGCGGGCGATGGCGTGCTCGTCGTCGAAGCCACCGCCGTGCTGCCCGACGCATCCAAGGGTGGATAGGGCATCGGTGAGGATGAACTGTACTCAGCACCAGGTGGAGTCGGCTGATGGTATGGGTGAGCGGAAGGTGCAGGAGGGATGGATTGTGAAGGTGGTGGTGGTGGTGGCGGCTGTGGAGGAGCGTGATGATGAGGACGTTGGGGATACGTTATGGGACGCGCGGGATGATGATGATGGTGATGGTGGGGGACGCCATTAAAAGTTTGCAGTGGTATGCCATGCTGATGCTGGTGATGTTGGTGCTGTGGCTGTGGCTGTTGCTGATGTGGCTGTTGCTGTTGCTGTTGCTGCTGTTGCTGCTGGAATAGAAATTGCTGCTGGGAACTCCTTGAGGGAGATGCGGAAGATACCATCCCGCCTTCAACTTTGGGAGTCGGACAGATACTATATTGGGCTGCTACGGCCATTTGAGCTGCTGCTGCCTGTGCTTGCGCTTGCGCTTGTGCTTGTGCCTGGGCGTGTGCCTGGGCAGCTGCTTCATCATGCGAAAACATGCGTGCCTGCTTTCTTCCGACTTGCTCGGGCACGTCGTCGTCAAGCGTGAGGGACGATCGGGAACGGCGGCGATTGCGTAGCACCTGCATCTCGTTCATCGTGCGCTGGTTATGCACACGCACATGGAAAGTGTGGCGTGGTACAACCACGGTGGTATGGCCCTTGGGCGCGGTCTCAATGGTCTCGGCATGGTCCCATTCTTTGAACTCATCTTCATCTGGGTCCAGAACAACGGGTTGTGGTAAGGTGGCAATGTCGATCTGAGCCATATCGCACACCGATTTGAGAAGCTGCCGTGCTTGGGCATGGGCGTAACGCGTCAATTCTTCGCAACCCGAAGCAGCCATACACACCTTGTTAAGCTCGACTGTGAGTTCCTGCGCACGTAGCACCGTGTCGCGCTGTCGGATTTTTTGCCGCTCTTCCGATAATCGGTTGTAGAACCGTCTCTCGTTCCACGTAATCTCTGGAAACTGTACTTGTACCCGCCCGCGAATGTCATGTGTTGACAGGTGTTGCCGTGCTAGGTCACATATCATGTCGAGCACCTCTTTCGGCCAGGCCTGTTCAATTTCATCTGGTCGCATCAGCTCGTGGTTGTGCAGCGATGCGTCTGGGTTATTTGATTTACGAAACCGCCATTCGTGTGTATTTTTGCTCTCATTGAGGACAACACGCCAGCGGCAGTCGCATCGCTTCGAGGGTCGGTTGCGCTTTGGGTTACTTTTGGGATTACGTCGTGAGTCGGGGAAGCCTTCACGGGAGCAATAGACATAGATATTCTAATAAAGTACAATAAGCAAAGGGAGCTATGTCAGTCTAGTCGCAGGACATACACGATGAGTGCTGGATTCCTGTTTAACAGTAAAGCCGAATTGAGCGCACAGACTTCGGCAAAATGCGATGGCAGCATCACTGTTTGGAAAAGCTTGATTCAGGAGGGTATCGTAAAACGAGCGTTGCTGCAAACCATAAAAATTGAAAAGGAAAAATACAAGTGTCAATACAGGGGAACGGGCGTGCCTGATAATTTTTTTGATTGTGTACCGGCGGTCCTTGCAAAGCAAGGAGCAGGTCGTCACCTGACGAATCCTCTTGCGTAGCTTGATTAGCTTGATTTTGTTTCATTGGCTGTGTACGACCAAAATGGTAACTGTTAGGTTGACAGGCGTCAAAAGGGTTCAAACCCGGGATGTCGACTTACGACGATCGCGGAATGGCAGACTCAACACTTCTGGTCAAGCGAGTCGTTTCCAAGGTAACGTATGGAAGCGGGTGGTTCCGAATATTTGGTATGGGTGGATAACGGCTAAAAAGACTTGTTTGAGTGCCTACGTAGAGGAAGCCTATCCATGAGCGTTTTATTGCTAGCGTATATGGGGGCTTATCCTACGCTTTCAAGGTTACAGATCTGTGAGTCGTCTGAGTCGATGGGAGGGAAACTGAGTAGGCGGAGTGACACGCGATTCAACGAAAGGAAGTTGTACAGACGCTTCGAGAAGTCAGAAAAGGGTGCTGAAAGGCCCCAAAGAGAAAAGCGGAAAAGAAAGAGGGAAAAAAAGAAAGAGGAAAGGAAAAAGAGGAGGAAGGAGTAAGAGGGGAAGCGCCTTTTTGGCGCGAGCGCGCACCCAGTCATGAAGTGATAATGCACAACAGAATCTTTCACACACATACCGCATTTTGTTTTCGTGGCCCAACTTTGCCGTATGAAACATCTCCAATCGCTGCTCCTCCAAGACCAACGACTTGACCTGGTGTCACCGCCGGAGCCTAACCTGTCCCTAGCGGACGAAATCCGGACCGCATGCAGAAAGTATAAAGTGGGAAGGAGAGAGACAAGGCGAATGAAGGTTACCACCAAAACTATTTTTTCCCTGCATGTGCAATGCAAGCATAGACCATTGTAGGTAGTGCCCGCCAAAAACGGGGAAATAAAAAAAAAGAACTCCATCGTTGCCTTTTCTCCCTTCGCGTGGCACACAGCGGCCAATGAATCTTCTTGTATATGTTATTTTTTGCACCTTCTTTCATTAGAAAATGTGGCGATAAAAAAGAAAGGGGCCCATGCTGAATCGGTAAGACATGTAGGACGATATCAATAGGCTGCTTTTTTCACTCACGAAATTTAAGGTAATGATCATCATCGGAGGATGCGCGGGCCCTTATTTTATATTCTTCTCCCTCGCACTTGCCCGTTCTTTTCTTCTGCCTTTCTCTTGGGGTTTATTATTATGCTAATCTCTTTTAGACCCATGATCTGCTTCTTACTTTTATTTGCCATAAATGATTTACTATGGCTATAGCCCCTCCCTTTCCCACCTCCCTCATTTGGTGCTTTGCATAATGTCCGATCTATTATCCTCTGCTTTTTCTGTTTCACGTTTTTTCCACGCGTTCCTGCCTCGCATATATCATGTGACAGTGGGGACAGGTGATATGAGTTTGGGAAAATGTGTCATGACAGGAAATACAGTGTGTCTGTGGTATGCATCATGGGTTGTAGACCACCGCCGGATGGCGTTGGGGAAAGAAGCGATCGATCAAGTTTGTCCCACAAAACACAACAGCTGCGGAAGCCGAATTCATGGGCGTAGGTTGGCACCACTTCCGAATGGTCAGCTGTCACGGGGGCCTTTGTTCATCATCTGTCCCTTCATGACAAGCACTCTAAGCTTTTTGCTGTACATGGCCGACGGGCGGATGCCCTGTCCGCGTCATCCGATGCCACCCGCCGGTTCGTGTCACCTTTCATCCACGTTGTATTCACGTTGGCAACACAGTGTGCCGCCTGCCCTGTTTTCCTTTCCTTTGCCGAGTCTTACTTTTTTCTCCATCCTGCTCCTTCTTGCATCAGACATACACAGTCTGAGCCACACATACGTACACATACATATACGCATACAGGCAAACATAAGAGACAGAGAGCATACATAGCACAAACATACTAAAGAAAAAAAGAGATGATCATACGATAACACTAACAATATACAATATTACGTCTGATTCTATTGTGAAGGCATGGGCGACACAATGCTCCTGCGCTTGGGTCGATCCAGCATACTAATAGAATGCGTGCGGGTCGAGTAATAGCGCGCTGAGGCTGTGGCAGATGCTGCTGAGGATCGTCGCGAGGCACGTCGCGAGAGCTTGTCGGCCGCGACCGCTTCCGCTCCTGATTTGGGGTGGAACACCCTTTGCAAGCCAAATTTGATGAGGTCTAACGGCGTAAACCAAACAAAATTCCATATCCACGCAATACCGGCCCAGCTCCATCCACAGCCGTATATGCTGGTGAAACCCCAATCAGCATATACTGCGATGAACGTTGCCACGAGTTGCGCGACGACGAACGCTGTCATAAGCAACAGGGACGGCCTCTCCGTAAAGAACCATCCTTGCGAACGCGTGATGAAAATCAGGGCTTGCGAGATGGTCGAGACTTGCAAGTACACCACCGAGTGGAGAATTCCATGATTCGGGTCTGTGAATTGCTGCACGCCGAATTTCCGTTGGAAGAAGGTGGTCTTGTATGCGACAGCAAAAAAGGCGATCGTGGAAGCTACAAACTTCGTGTTATTTTGGTATTCTCCTTTCCGGCGCTAGCCTTACCGGCTAAATACAGGCCGTACACAACGGCAGATGAGAAAATTTCAAAGAGGTTCCATTGGTCCGGGTGTGGCGAGGGCTTGACACGGTCTTTGGAGATAGTCATGATCGTGCCGTCGTTTAGGATCGCCAGAATAAGTACCATGAATGGCGGGAAGTCGAATCTGAATGCAAAAACCATGATAGCAAAACCGACCACCACACGCACCGTGACCGAACAAGTGTATATCGAGTAGTTGCGTGCACGTTGGAAAATCTGGCGTGAGTGAATCAGAGCCTCGATGATGACAGACAAGCCTGGCTCGGTCAGCACAATATCCGACGCGGACCGTGCTGCATCCGACGCGTCGGCTACAGCCACACCCACATTTGCCTTGGAGAGCGCAGGCGCGTCATTAACGCCGTCACCTGTCATGGCCACCATGTGGCCTATTTTTTGAAGCCGCTCCACGATTTCGTACTTGTGCTCAGGATATACACCCGCAAAACCATCAGCGCCCATCACAAGCTCGTCCACAGTCGCATAACCGCTACCCGGCGGAGGACCGTCCTTGAGCGTCTGTGAAAGATACATGTTCGTGCCCATATTAAGACGCCGGCCAGTCTCCTTTGCAATAGCAAGCTGGTCACCCGTAATCATCTTGACCTGCACGCCGAGCGCGATTGCCCGCTCGATAGTCTCTTTGGTGTCCGAGCGCGGCGGGTCGTAGATAGGCAGCAGGCCGATCAGACGGAAACCTCTGCCTTCGTCGTCTGGATTACCGGACGGTACTTCGTCCACTGCGACTGCGAGCGAGCGCAGACCGCGCTTGGCAAACTCATCCACGTCGGCTTCGAGTGCATTGACCGTTTCCTCTGTCTTGTCGCGCGTGCACAGGTCCAATATAAAGTGGGACATGCCCTTGGTGGCGCGGTATACCTTGCCATCTTGCAAGTCCTTGTAGGTAATCTCGGTACGTTTGATGACAGGATTGAATGGCTTAAATTCAAGTTCCTCGATACCCTGGCGCGGCTGGAGGGGTGGATCAAAGTCGTTTAAGGCTTGAACGATACAGGTGTCGATAGCATCCTGATTCTCGATACGCGAAGCATACGCCGAGATGCGGATCACATCCTCGGCTGAGAACTCGGCATATGTCTTGAGAGTCGGCACATCCACATACAGCTTGTTTTGAGTGAGTGTACCCGTCTTGTCTGAGCAGAGAATTGTCACAGCTGCCATTTCTTCAATCGCAGTTATACGTGTCACGATCGCTTTGTGCTGCGCAAGCTGCTTGGCGCCAATGGCGAGCGTCACAGACAGCACGGTCGGCATAGCGATCGGGATACCGCCAATGAGCAACACCAAAAGGTTGTCGATACCACGCCGATAGCGATACCGGAAGCCAGCATACATGACCAGGATCTCGGCGACGACAAAGATACCGATACTGCACAAACAGAAATTTCCAATCTTGGCAAGAATGGTCTGCAGATGGCCAATATCGTCGCCAGCTTCACCAACCAGTTTAGCCGCGCGACCGAAAAAGGTGTTGGAACCTGTGCCAATGACGACTGCCTCGGCTTCACCTTGTTTCATCGTCGAGCCCGAGAAAATCTCGTCGCCGGCATCTTTGTTTACGGGGAGTGACTCGCCCGTCAGCGCAGCCTGATCAATCGAGACTTCACCGTGCGCACGGACCAGGCGGCCATCGGCCGGGATAATATCGCCAAGCTTGATGCTGATGATGTCACCTGGAACAAGCTGCGACGCTTCCATGGTGGCCCACTCCTTGTCGCGCCGTACTTTGCATTCTGGCGCCAGCGATTCCATCAACGCTTTGACAGCATTTCCGGCTTGGCGCTCCTCAAGGAAACCAATCACCGAGTTTGCCAGCAGGAGGATCACGATACCCACAAAGTCAGGATAGTCCGGTGGTCTGCCCTCACCGTTCGATAAAGCAATAGCGACGATGGCGGCGGCTTCCATGACCCACGAGAGCGGATTCCACATGAAACCGAGGAACTGAAGGATGGCACTTTGCTCCTTGTGCTCGATTTTGTTGAGACCGAATTTTTCCTGACGTGCCGAGGCTTCTTGCGAGGTCAAGCCTTCTGGCGTAGTTCTACATGGATTCGTGTTGAGACGCGACCAGAGCATGCAAAAATATATAGGACACTCACTGTAATATTTGGAAAACATCGGTTGGGTCCATGGTCGATAGATTGTATTTATCATGGTCGTAGAGTGTTTCGACCGGGATATCGTTCAATGGCGGGAACGCTGACGGCTTCTCTTCATTAATATCGATTACTTTGTCGTTGCCTTCCTGTTTCACCGCCGCTACATTCTCGCCTTGGTCATCCTTTTTACCGCTACTGGCATCGCCGGGCGCGGTGTTTTCTTTGTCTTCTGCTGAGAGTGCTGCTTTCTCGTCTGCGAAATTGATGGTCTTTCCAGTCTTGCTTGCCTGGCCTCCTCCTGTTCCTCCTCCTCGTCCTTCGGCTGCTGCTGCTGCTGGTGCGGTTGGTGATGACGATGACTGCGGCGCTTGTTGCGGGGCTGTTTCGTTTGGATTGGCAGACGTACCCGAAGCTGCGGCTGCTTCGGTTTCATTGTCGGGGAGCGTTTTCCTTCCTTCTTCCGCCGTCCTTGGATCCATACCGACGAGACGAAAAGGGTGAGAATGACGAAGGATTGAAACAAGAAAAAGTGGCGGAAACGCGAGTTCTAATTGCCGAGCAAATAACAAGAATGTTTCAAATGATGACAGGGCTGTTACGCATAATAATATTGTGTCATCCAGAACATATATGTCAAGGTGACTGACTATGCATGAAAGCCAGGCTACTGGCCATCCTGACCATTGCTTCCGCAGGCAGCGAAAATAAGACCTCATCCATGTGCACATACGTTATGCTATTACTGTTTCAATATAAAATAAAAACATGGACAAATAGTCACGAAAAGGTATGTCTTGGTATGTATTTGGAGGACAGGTAAGATTATTCTGGAACAGAGCAAAACCCTTTTGTTTGCTTTGAAGTTAAGACATATCCAAACGGCGGAGTGAGACGCGTACCAACACCAATATTTTTTTTCTAAAGCGCGTTGGCCTGATTTTCCCAATTCTGTGCCGGGCGCGCAAAATTATTCTACAGCCATAAGGACTCTCTCCTACTTTATTTCTCTTTCTATAAGTATGAGTGGAAGTGTGGCTCATGCAGACCCGATGCCGAGTAACAGCAACGACAACAACGGTGACAACAACAACAATGACTCTGAGCCGGTCTACACTGAACCTAACCGCGCCTTGAGGACCATGGCTGGCATCAAACGAGGACAACCCAACCCAGCCCTGGCTCCTGCAAAGAAACTACGAAACCACTCACAGCACGAACAACAGCAGCAGCAGCAGGAGGAATTTGACGACGACGGCTTCGGCTACGAGAAAATCAGCAAGATTGGCGAAGGCACATATGGTGTAGTCTACAAGGCACGCCACAAGGCGACCAACAAGATCGTTGCCCTCAAAAAGATCAGGCTTGTCAGCTCAGAGGGCATTCCCGTCACAGCCCTGCGAGAGATTGCCTTGCTCAAAGGACTACGACATGAGCATCTTTTAGGGTAAGACCTTGTTCGACTGCGACTGCGTTGCTCACTTTTTGTGCTCCACGACGGTGTAGACTGAGTGACCTCCTCATGAAAGACACGTCGGTCTATCTTGTCAATGACTTTTTCAATATGGTAAGTGAAATCAAATCAAACCTCACTGTTGTCGCTGTTCTATTAACACGACCAAGGACCTTCGACGATACATGCTCAACACAGGTCGCCCCGGCATGACCAAACAACACATCAAGGCAAGTCAGTGGTTGCGAAGTCATGTTTGTAGACTCACCTGAGCACTGTCTTTAGAGCTTTATGCACCAGCTTCTTTTAGGACTTCATTACTGCCACGCCAATCGAATACTACATCGCGATCTCAAGCCCCAAAACCTGCTCATTGACAACACCGGTCGACTCGTTCTGGCGGACCTTGGTCTTGCTCGAGCCTTTTGCGTCCCCATGCGCACTTATACACATCAGGTAATTAGAATTCGTATTAGAATCCGTATAAGAATTAGTACGTTGTGCTCTGCCATTCCCTTTCTCATCGTACTATCATCACTTCAGGTTATTACCCTATGGTACCGACCACCTGAGATCCTTCTCGGCTCGAAACATTACTCGACTGCGGTCGACTTGTGGAGCGTTGGCTGCATCTTCGCCGAGATGTTGACCATGAAGCCTCTATTCCCCGGTGAATCCCAGATAGACCAGCTCTTTTGCATTTTTCGCATTCTCGGTACACCCACAGAAGAGCGGTGGCCAGGTGTGTCGACTTTACCAGACTTTGGAGTCGCTTTTCCTGGTAAATGACACTTGACAAGATCGACCCGACGAATTACTGACTAGTCTGGCCCTCGTAGCTTGGAAACCAAAAGATCTCCAAAAGTACTTTGCTCGGTACCCGGACTCTGTCAAAGACATCGATCACCATGCATTCGATTTGTTATATGTAAGGTCTTGAACGTGTTAAGACTTTCGTGACTTACGCGCCCTTTTCCAACCAGAAATTACTCGATTATGACCCTTGTTACCGGATCTCTGCCAAGAAGGTAAAATGAACACTGTCAATATTGATAAAAATCGGCTGAACTCTTTTTCTCAGGCCTTGGAACACCCTTATTTCTTTACCGATATTAACGCCATTCAAATGTGATATAACGTCTTCATTTAAATACAACCATCCGCATAATATACTCCCATTTACACGTGTACTTATGGAAAGCACCATGATGTAGAATAGACGCGTCTTGATAAATGAAAATAAAAATGGCGCGGGCACACACGTACGCACACACACACACGAAAAAAAAAGTCCGCGCCATTTCTGTGAAATTCGAACCTTTCTTGTCTCTTCTCACTATTTCTTGAACATGGCCATGTCACTGAGAGAAGAGAACTTTATCGTCATTGAAGTCGGTGCATCCCACTCCAAGGCGGGAATGGGCATGAGCGATACTAACAAAACACCCAGCGTCGTATGTCACTTGTGCACGTGGTTTTTGTTCTATCGAACTGATTATGTTTTGAGGAAAGGTCGTCAACATGGCAGATTTTGACTTTCCCATCAGGGACGGCGCGATCGCTTCCTGGGAGAACCTGGAAGCGAGCTGGTAATACTATTGTAAAGCACAGAAGCCTGTTTCTAAACGATCCCGTTTCGGTCAGGCAACACATTCTATTCAAAGAGCTGGGCATCTCCAAATCGCGAAACGAACACGCCGTCCTTCTTGCGATTCCGGTCGATTGGACCAAAGACGATCATGAACGCATCACACAAATATTTTTCGAGCACCTCAATGTACCCGGCATCTACATTGTTCATCAGCCTCTTCTCTCCCTGTATGGTTGTGGCTCCGTGTCAGGTCTCGTGATTGATATTGGCCATGACACCACCGGTAGGGTTATAAAAGAAAAAGACGCGTCTCATCCATAGCATATGCTGACCTGAAGCAGATGTCAGTCCGGTCATGGATAGCTTGGTGCAAACGCAATCCTGCATCCGCATCCCCATTGCTGGCCAGCATTTTGACCAATACCTGCTCGAACTTATGCGGGCTGATTCTGACCTCGTCCAACAGTTCCGTGATGCCAATATCGATCTTGATAAAGATTTTGCGCGTTTTGTCAAAGAGAAGCCAGGTGCATGCCACGTCTTTGTTGGCCACCAGAGAGATCTACCCAAAGCGGATCCCCTGGAGGCCGAAGCCCTTGGCGCTGCCGCTGCCGCTACAGAAGAAGTCAACCTGGACGAAGAAAACGGACCCAATGGCGCGGCTACTCTTGACGACGATGTGAAAGACGTGCCAGAAAAGCTGGAGGTGGAATACAAAGGACACAAGGTAAAAGAAAAAAAACTAAAGTAAGAGGATCAAGGACATTGGGCTAAGTATCTTCTGGGTAGTTTACGGTGGGTCCGTACCGGCACAAGGTGTTCGATCCACTCTTTGAACCCAGTCTCGCACACAAACCTTTTCAACTCGGCCTGATCGACACACTGCGCTTGGCCACGAACGGCTGCGAGCCACCTGAGATCCGGCCCAAGTTATGGGAAAACATTGTCGTCACAGGTGCAGGTAGCTTGATGCGAGGCTTCCATTCAAGGATGAAGACGGAGGCGGGCAAGCTCCTGCCAGCGTCAGACAATGCAGGTGACGCGCAGCCCAGACAAGTCAGCTTTTTGCGGATACCGGACTACTTTACTGTGCTTAAAGACCGACAATATCAGTATCTTAGCACATGGCTAGGTGGCGAGATCGTCGCCAAGGTAAACTGAATGTAACCCCAGTAACATGGTGTACTTATTTACCGTATTTTTAGCTTGTCTTTATCGATGCAAAGAATTACGTCAACAAAGTAGACTATAATGAAAGCGGACCTGCAGTGATCCACTTGAAAAGCTAAATGATGAAATAAATGTAAATGATCGCATATCTATATAATAGAAGCATCGACAAACTCTTGATTCTACTAAGTTACTTATTACAGTCCTAATATGGTAGTAATCCTACTCATTGGCCATGTAATATTGAGCAAGAGCAGATGTATAGACGACAGAGACCACCAAAGGAAGTGGTACAGTATAATGGTACGACTTGCTTCTGGTGCCGTTCATACTGGACGTATGTATTAGATTGAGCTCCGAGTGAATGGGACGGCTGAATCGTGGCTAAAAATTGTGCTCTTATAGCAATAACCCGAAGATGCAAACGGAGCGTGTGCTCATTGGTTAATATACTAAAGTCTCGCCAGGTAAGTACGCGCGGGCGTAATTATTCCCATTTGACCAGGAGCCTTGGCGCGATAGCCATTGTATCAGGTGGGGTTGCAGCCTGATTGGTACATTTAAATTGTCTGCTTCTATGGGGCGGATATGTATAAGCGCGAAGAAGCTCTATATGTCTGGTAGCTTTAGGAAGCTGTGAGACTCATCCATGATACAAGGGCATCTATCGAAGGCTATTCAGAGAGGCTCGCGGGTCAACAAGGACAAATTAAACATTAGCCAAGATCCTTTTATTATACTTGCGGCCTTCGTTTGTTGCTTAAACACTGGTCGTACAAATATTTCAATGATCCAAATTATGCCTACTGCTAACATGCGTAGACAATGAAATTCACTGAGGATGTGGAAAGATACAGAAATTACAGTCGAGTGGCGACGGTCGCGGCAGAAACCAAGCATAATCTACTACTGTACAAGATTCAAGTATATAACTGACTTCTCGGACTGGATCTTGCGTAGAAGTAGACATAAATAGCAAATGTGCGGTGACATTTAGCCAGCATCAATAAAGCTGGACAGATATCATACCTCACCGGAAAGCAAATACAGAGGAATTATGTTGATTCAGTAACCGTATATCGAGTGATTATTATACACAGAGGAAAGTTTACAGTACCCAGGTTGTGATCGAGGAGGTGATGCTTTGTTGTTTGTGTACACACTTTGGTGCTAACGGTAATGGACTGTGGCGAACACACATAAATCCCGCCAATCACTTTTCGCATTATTTCCACTTTATTTTTAGACCAGGAAAACGTGGTAGCCTAGGCAGGACTGGGTCTTTCGCAAGAACACCACTTTACTGGCCATGACCGAGCGTGACATTGTTCTGGCAAACTACATGCTGGCATCTATCCAAAAGGACTTGGGATTTCTGAAGGACAATCAGTTCTTGGACTCCCAAACCTACAGTGACATTGTCAATCTACTTCCTACCAAGGTGAATGACGGTCAGCAGCAAGTGTCGAACAAACCACCTCTGCCCACACGCAAATCTACTCCCAGCACGGGATCCACCACGCCACCTGTGCCTGCTCCGAGGAACGAAATGCCCAAGCTGCCTGTCCGCAGAGTTATCCCTCCCGCCCCTACCAATAATAATAATAATAATCATAGTAATCATAATCATAATCATATTCTTCCAAACGAACCACCACAGCAGCAGCAGCAGAAACCTACCCCATCTCCTCGTCTTCGCCCCACACCCTCTCCTCGCCTTCAGCCTACACCGCCCGTGGCAGCTGTTCCTGTCTTGCCCCGCCAGGCTCCTGCCATCGACGACACACCTGTCGAGTCTGCTCCTCCGCCCGCCTATTCCCAAGCGACCGCACAACCTCCTCAGCCTCCTTCTCGTCCTGCCATGCCAACCGTCGAGGCTCTGTATGACTATGACGGTGATGATCCAGAGACGGATCTCAGCTTCAGACAGGGTGATATCATTCGGGTTACAGAATATGGTATGTATAACTTTCTCTCTTCTCTCTTCTCTCTTCTCTTTTCTCTTTTCTCTCGCTCTCGCTCTCTTTTTCGTTCTCTGACAGCCCCTACTTTCTTTCTTTCTTCCTTCCTTTCTCTGTAGTCAACGATGATTGGTGGAAGGGATCTCTCAAGGGCCGTACCGGCATCTTTCCCCAGAACCATGTCAAGAAAATCACGTAAGTAGGCCTCACTTTAGTTATTTTATCATCTGTTCACTTTATTTTAATCTCAATCATCTTGGCAGGAAACCATTGCGTCCGACTCCGCCCAAGCCTTCCTTGTCATCGAACACGAAGGGACTTACTCCTACACCTGCTCCTTCAGGCTACCCTGCTCCTCCTCAGCCTATCAACAATAACATTAATACTCACAATCTGCCATACAGCTACCCTCCCCCACCTACCGCCATGTATGCGCCTCCTCCTGCTCAAGCTTCCTCGAGCTACGCCGGCGCGCCTCCTCCCGTTCAACAGCAGCAGGCTGAAGAAGAGCAGGACAAGGGCTCGAAATTCAATTCCGCCGGCAAAAAGATCGGAAAGCAGGTCGGCACAGCCGCTGTTTGGGGCTTTGGCGCTACTATTGGCAGCGAGGCCGCTCGTGCCATCTTTTAATCCCTGCCGTGTCTCTCTTTTTTGTTTTTCCCCGTTCCTACTATTCTCGCTGTGTTTTATGTATCATAAAATTCCCGTGTTAGCTGTTCGACTTGTGTTTTGTTCTGGATCATGATCAAGTTCTTTAATGGAAAAGTACCACGCTCTAGTGAGGAATGATGCATCGCTATCTACCGTGTGGGTGAGAAGTTTCTATCCCATGTCGGGTACATCGGTGCTACCATGGCTTCTTGGTCCCTGTTTCACGCAATACCTATATGTGACACTCTCAGGGTCCCGTTTTGAGATGAAGGTATACCCTGAAACCTATTTGTAAGCGTCTACACACCCGTTTCCCTGCTTGAAAGGTAGAGTCTCCTTCGAGACAAAAATAACCAATCAGTCCTACCGGTGCCTCGGGGTTGAGATGGCATGTGAGGGCTCCATTCATTTCATGGTAGTCATCAAGTGCAAAAGAGAAGCCGGTTATCAGGGAATATAACTCAGGGTATGCTTTGTCATCGACGTCCCACCCTCAAATGCAGTACCCCAGGGTCGGTGACAGTGAACACAACCGCGTACCAGGGTCCTCCCACGAGAAAGAATAAAATAACTCCAGGTGCACGACGCATAGCTTGTTTCACCGGGGAAAATAGAGATGGGCCATTGGTGTCACACATTTATGCGTTCTGTTGTACGACGTGAGCATATTATTGGGTCGTTATGAGTTGTTGACATTTCGCTAACCGGCACTTCAAAGTGTATAACCAGAGAAACCGTTGGGAAACCGTCTGGGCAATAACATGATTATTTGTGTTGATCAAAGATCGTTGCTTCTCTCACAACGGAGTGGCGGCTGGTACACAAAGAATGGCTGTTGGTTGCAGCAGTACAAAGAATTAGATAATCTTCGTTGCACACGAATGCTTTTTTCCAAAGTGACCCTGGCATCATGGCTACAGACTGTGCTATTAATGGACACATGTACCATGGGAATCGCAGAAGGGAAAAAATTTTTCATATCCGAAGGAGCCAATCTGATGGCGATGAGCGCGATGATGACAAAAGTGTAGTGAGTGCCTGGCTGTGTAAACAACGATACTTGTCGTATGTTTGCAGCCACGCGGAAGCTGACAGTGGGCATGGCAATAAAAAATAATAAGAATGAAAATTGGACAGGTGGTCAAGTATGGATTGATCTTCAGGGCGGGCAGACTTGCCATGTCCTCATAAATGAACAATTTATTAATTGCCCGACCTGTCTTAATCGACATATACGCCGATGGATCCAAGTGAATGTCGAACGCGTGCATCGAAAAGTATGCACTAGTATGCACTCTGTCAAGATCGTCCTATTCTCTTCTTCATCCAAGCTAGGCTCCCAACCCAGGATTGGGGGCTCTTTGTTTGCCCGCGCACCGACCAGGGGAGCTCTCTCGTCATTGCCGTGCATCGTTTACAGAAATTTTTTATGTTTCTCCTTGATTTGGATGCCTCGTCATGGTGCATGCCTAAACATCCGAAAACAGCAGTGCCAGTAATGAGTTATGTGCAAAACGTCGGATTATTTTTTATGGGTGTGTACGACATCGTGGCCATGAGACAGCATGTCATATCAAGCCGTTTTTCTCTTGAAGGTCCATGGGAAAAGAAAAACGCACACACAGACTCAATATGCAAGCGGTAAGCCAGTAATGTAGGACAATCGCATTGCCGGGAGACCACGTACATCCTGTCTGCCATTTTCTCTCTGTTATACTGTACCTTGATTATTCGCATACCGTTGTCTCTAAAGCCGCGCACGCGACGTGTATAAATACCGAGCATTCAGGTCGCAAAAGCAACCTTTATCCAATTCAACCCACTTTCCTCCATTTGTATTTTAACGCCTCCCATTCCTTTCTTTCCTACCTCATCATGGTCGCTGCTCTTCGTTTCCTAAGCATTACAGCTGGTTCTGTCCTTCTACTCGCGCAGCTCGTCTCGGCCGGCTTTCCGGATGATCCTAGCGTGGTCACCTATTGGGGCCAAGTAAGTTTGTTCCTATTACCAAGGCACTTGTTAACACTTTGATAGAATTCTAAGAATGGAGCCAGCACCCAGAAACCATTGGCCACCTATTGCGATGATAACTCGGATGTCCTTATTATGAGCTTCATTACTCAATTCAACGTTGGTGGCCTACCCGCCATGAATCTAGCCAATGCCTGCGAAACCGCCTTCGAAGGGTCACAGCTGCTCAACTGCCCTGACATTGGGAAGGACATCAAGACCTGCCAGAGCAAGGGCAAAAAGATATTGCTCGCTTTGGGCGGCGCCAGTGGCGCGTATGGCTTTACCAGTGATAGCCAGGGTGAAACCTTTGCCAACACATTGTGGGATCTCTTTGGCAAAGGCAGCAGTGACACCCGCCCTTTTGGAGACGCCGTCGTTGATGGATTCGATCTGGATATTGAAGGCGGTGGGTCGACCGGTTATGTGGTAACTATCATCATTATCATCATCAGACGCCGGTCACATGCATGCTGATTTCGCTTGTCATATGTAATAGGCCTTTGTAAACCAGCTCCGCAAAAACTTTGCCAAAGATAGCTCCAAAGACTATTATGTCACAGCCGCTCCTCAGGTACGGGTGATCCATCATGCAAGATAAAAAGATCCGAAGCAGGGGTTCTCAATGGTATGCGTATTTTTTAGTGTCCTTACCCGGATGCCATTCTCGGTGATGTGATCAACAGTGTCGGATTTGATGCGGTCAACGTTCAGTTCTACAATAACTATTGCTCCGCCTCCAGCAACAGTTTCAACTTTGATACCTGGGATACATGGGCGAAACAGACCTCGCCCAACAAGAAGGTCAAAGTCATGCTCGGCATCCCTGGCTCCTCGACCGCAGCCGGCTCTGGCTACATTCCTTTTGATCAGCTGAAGCCTATCGTCCAGAACGTGGCGTCCACTTACTCGAGCTATGGTGGCGTCATGGTGTGGGGTGAGTTTTGAATTTCTTCCTTACTGTGTTCGGATTGTCTTATGCGCATCAATTTGTCCGCAGATGCCTCCCAGTCGTATGGCAACACAGACGCGTCGCCCAGTTTTGCTGCTGCCTTGGGTCAGCTTGTGCACAGCAGCAGCAGTGGTGGCGGAAACAGTGGCAGCACGACTACGGCTTCGGCGTCATCCAAGCCTACCGATACATCCGCGCCTACGAGCACTGGCAGCAATTCGGCTTCCACAACCGCGTCATCGACTTCTTCCGCCTCGCCCTCATCTACATCCGGCTCAGGCTCTTCAGGCTCCTGTGTCAGCGATGGCGATGCTTGCTCGACACAAGGCAAGTACACGTGCAGCGGCAACAGCTTTGGTATCTGCAACAACGGTCAATGGGTGGTCCAGTCCTGCCCGTCCGGCCTCACTTGCTTCGACACCACCGATGGCGGCTCCGTCTACTGCGCTCAGGGCACGAGCAACAGCGACACTTGCCAAGTCCGTGACACCAAGTCCTTGGCACCGGTGAGCAAAGCTGCCAACGCCCCGCGCCCCTACAAGTCCAGCAAGGTTTCGGCTCAAATGGCTGTCGTCAAGGCGAGCAACGAGACATTCGATGCCCTGATCAATGCCCGTAAGCTTGACAACAAGCCGTTTGGCACCACCGTTGTGGTTCAGATGACCATGCCACCCAACATGACGCTCTCTGCTGTCTCGGGCGGCAAGGTCAAGCAGAACGGACGCACTGCAACCCTTCAAATCAAGAACCCCCACAAGAAGAGCATGGACCTCGTATTTGCCATCGAAGGCGACGTCAAGGGTAATGTGTTTGCCGCTCCTGATGCCTCTCGCATCAAGTTTATGTCTTAAAGTGACCTGTACAAGTATACTCTCCCGATCTTTTCACCTACTCTCTCCCTCTCCCTCTCTTTTTCATCCTCTCTCTCTCTATTTATCTGTCTCTGTGTATGAATAGCCTTTTGTTGTGTTCGTCAGGATACGATCATTCACTCGAATAAATTAGTTTGCATTACGCAGACGGTTTTCTTATATTCTCTGGTAGTGCTATGACTCTTTTGTTTCAAGGATTAGGGGACGATGCAGTTATTTTCTTATGTCTGTACACCTGGACATATCTCCCGCTTGTACAGAGCAATGTGATTGGCTACACCCGACCGGGAGCAAAGCAGCATTCGACAGAAATCACCTGCTTCTTTACTTTTCTTCAATTGTATACAAGTTCCTCGGGGAAATATGCGCGGGCGCAGCCGTTTCTTGTCTACCAGGAGACTCGGCATAGCAGCAACTGCACTGGGTGGTGCGGGCACGGTCTGGTACTACAACCGACGACGACTCCAAGAACGCACATCCCAAAGAGTGGTGCATCGCGAAACAGACAATGTCGAAGACAGTCTGGTGGGGGACGAGCTTGCACAGACGCAACCTCGCAAGCCCATCCTCTTTCAATGGTCGAGCATTCCCAAGTTTATTGAAAAGCGGTACGACGCGTCCTGGGTAGGCAACGGCGCTCTGTGGAATGTCGGGAGCACGGCCGTCGTGGGCGGCGTCGGTTTGGTCTCCAAACTCTTTCTCAAATACGGCTCGGACACCCGCGTCTACAACCTCAACAAGTTTATGGATACCATTGAGCAGCGTGACGGTCGCGGTTTGATCACAGGTAGCGTTTATATTTCCATTCTTGAATCTCTTCTTTGACAGCTCCCGTTCGGCCCGCTTTATGCAGTGTCCAACCACGAGTCCGTCCTGGATGATCCTGTGTTGTGGGGCGTCCTGCCGCTGGAAACCCTGTTCTCGATTCACAAAATGCGCTGGGTGCTCGGTGCAGCCGACATCTGCTTCACTTCCTTGTAAGCTACCCCTATGGATTGCCATGGCGACACAATTCATTCTTTTATATAGACCGCGCTCGGTGTTTTTCGCGCTCGGGCAGGCCATTCCTACGATTCGTGGCTCGGGCATATATCAGCCCGCAGTAGACTTTGCGATCCGTAAGGCCAACCAGGGAGGGTGGATCCACATCTTTCCCGAGGCACGCGTGAATCAGACGGACGCAATGATTCGGTTCAAGTGGGGCGTTGGACGCATCATTATGGAGTCCGAAACCTGTCCTCTTGTGATTCCTGTCTGGCATGCGGGTAATAAATGATACAACAGAAAAAAAAAAAAAAAAAGCGAGCCATGACTTATGTCGAGTTTTCTATAGGAATGTCCGAGGTACGGCCGCTGGTGGGTCCTCCGATTCGCTTTGGAAAGCGGGTGACATTGGCGTTTGGTGACCCGATTGATTTTCAGGATACCCTGGCGGAATGGCGGTCGGGTCACCTCACAGAAACGGAGGCCCGGATCAAGATAACCTCGGCTGTATTTACTGCCTTGGCTGCCCTTAAAGCCAAAACAGAGGAAATGCAATGCCCAGAGTCGGATGAGATCAAGTACGGTAGTAAAAGCAGAACTATTTAACGCCCCTTTTTTGTACATACACATTATACACACACACACACACACACATATCACACATATATAGTCTCATACACCCACCGTGGCGATACAACAACATACATGCATCTTTTTTTGTATTTTTTGCGAATAGAGAACAATAGATGAATACGTATTGCAGACACTCATGTTGGTTACTTCGTTGGATGAGTATAGCCAAAGAAGACATTCGGGAGCTGGATTATGCAAGACACGCCTATAAAGGGAAAGAGACAGAAATACAATTTGAACTTGTCAGCAGTTCGAAGGGATTCCCCGCAAAAGCAAATGGGTGAGAAAACAAGATAAAAAGGGTGACTGTAGATAATTTATAATAGTACTGTATATGTGAACAAAACGAAAGGAGCCCTGTCACGGGCAAATTTGGCAGAGCGACACTGGCGAAAACAACGACCGCCAGGTGTGTGTGTTTCTCATTCCACTAACTTCTTTAACCCCCACTCTACCCCACTCTCTTTCTCTCACTTTGTTTCTTGTCTGTTCGTCATGGCTTTCTCTTTGGCGTCCCTGAGAACCGCGTCGTTTGTCTCGCGCACCCGTCTGTCCTCGGCCATGGCTGCTGTAAGTCCCTGCCTAATTCACACTCCTGTAACTTGGAAGCCTGGATTCACTCATTCATTTCTATATTATTTAAATTCACCCAATGCATCTCCATTAGCCCATCGCCCGTGGTCTGAACACCACCACCAAGACCAACATGGCTTCGACGACCGATGCGCCTGCCCCCAAGAAGCAGCCTCTTTACAAGACTTTTGAGATTTACCGCTGGGTAATTCCAAACCCGTTTCCTTTGCACGTCATTGCGTAGTAACCAGCATTCCTGTTTCTTTTCTTTTTTTTTTCCAATTCTCTCTTCCAGAGCCCTGACAAGCCCACCGAGAAGCCCTACCTCGAGACCTACAAGATCGATTTGAACGCATGCGGTCCCATGGTTCTCGACGCCTTGATTAAAATCAAGAACGAGCAAGACGCGACCCTGACCTTCCGCCGTTCGTGCCGTGAGGGTATCTGTGGCTCGTGCGCCATGAACATCCAGGGCGGCAACACCCTCGCCTGTATCTCCAAGATCGACCGCGACGTCTCCAAGCCCGTCAAGATCTACCCTCTGCCTCATAGTAAGTGCAATCGCTCCACTGCTTATCCTTGTTTACTCGCCGGACATTTCCGGACAAGAAGCACATGAAAATATTCACCCGCGGACTCTGAATAGTGTACATTGTCAAGGACCTGGTGCCTGACCTCACCCACTTCTACAAGCAGTACAAGAGCATCGAACCCTACCTCAAGCAGACTGAGCTCCCTCCCGCCGGTAAGGAGAACCTTCAGTCCATCGAGGACCGTAAGAAGCTGGTAAGTCCATTCTCTCAAATGAAGGGAAAAAGGTCAATTCCGATCTCACTCTATTTTCCATTTTCCATAGGACGGTCTCTACGAGTGCATTCTTTGCGCTTGCTGCTCTACCTCCTGCCCTTCGTACTGGTGGAACCAGGAGGAATACCTTGGCCCCGCTGTCCTCATGCAGGCCTACCGCTGGATGATTGACTCGCGTGATCAGTTTGGTCCCCAGCGCCGCGAGCAGCTCCAGAACAAGATGTCCATCTACCGTTGCCACACCATCATGAACTGCTCCAAGACTTGCCCCAAGGGTCTCCAGCCCGGTACCGCTATTGCCAAGATCAAGCTTCAGATGGCTTCCGAGTAAAGAAAAAAATCTATATAATCAGCAATAAACGCCACTTTCACGGGACAATGTCATTCCTTGTTATTTTTGCTGTGTGTGTGTGTTTTAGGGGGGTAGTTACAACTTTTTGATCTATTATATAGAACGAATGGGTGATATTCATATGTGCATTATAAGACTCCAATAGGACAAGGGTAAAAAGAGAGGGTTAGATAACAAGATAACATGATAGATAAAGATGGAAATATGGATATGGAGAAAATAGAAGGAGTAGACAATAAATAGAACGACGGTGCCAGCGACAGAAACAGAGACGTAAGATACAAGCCAAGGGTGGGGTATTATGTAGGGATGGTTTGACCGACAACTGGCGATTCGTGAACATCAAAAGACAACAACAAATGAGTATATAGTGGCGAAATTCGTACATTGATAATGACATATATGACATACCATGATCATAGCCCATTTCGAGGGCCTGTTGCCGCATGTAGTGATACATTTTCCATTGGAGGTCCATCAAGGGAGGGTTGACGGCAATGCCCGCGTTTGCAGTTTCGGCAATGTAGTCCTGTACACCCAGAATAAGCTGCAATAGTGCACCATTACTGTACTCTTTGCATCCATCCTCTAGGTCTGCCGACCGCTTGGCATTGTCCATAGCGAAGTCATAGTCTTTAAATAAACTGTCCATGCTCAAAGGAAAGAAGAGGAAATGAAAAAGAAGAAGAAAAAGATACAGGAGAAAGGGAAGAGAGATAGCACGAGCAAGTTCTAGTCTCGAGTTTTGTACAGGCAGGGGATTGCGACCCGGAAAACAAAATGGGAAAAAAGAAATTACAGACAGAAAAAAGAGAAAAAAAAGAGAGTCAAAGAGACAGACAGACAGAGAGAGAGAAAGCAAGTGCAAGAAGAAAAGAACGTGAGTGAAAATAGAAGCAAAAGCGAGGGGGCATGATGGAGAAAGGAGGTGTGAATCAGACCCGGGACCACCGCCGCGCAGGGCTCTTGCTTCACTTTCTCTCTTCTTGAGAAATATGTATGTATGCGTGACCTTAGTTTTTTTTTTCTTATTTTACTACAGGTCAGACGCACATTTTTTATTCTTCCTTGTGGGTGAAGCACAGTTGACATAAGTTGGGGCACTGCATACCCTTCGTTCTATCAAATGCCATATATGCATCAACAACGATGCACGATTAAGCTCTCATATTATACAACAAGAATCGGATGTGAAGGGAAGAAAAGGGATTTGAAGCACGGACGTGTTCATCCAATAACCAATAGGCTCGTAATATCTAGAAAGGACATTCGTTTACAGGGAGGCCATAGTCAATGTGTTAAGAGATATCTAGTACTATAATGTATAGTTATACAGCTACACTACGGTACAGTACGGGTATTCATGCATAACGGAATATAGTATGCAAAAGAAAAAAAAAGTTTGGTAACTGGACAAATGCGTTAAATGTCAGAAATCACCAGTTTTTGCTCATGCTAGTCACTACGCTACTCACCCTGGGTTCGGTTTTGATGGAGCAGCATCATGTAATGCTTCCTATCTAGAGCTGCCTGTATAGAATAAAGACAGACATATGTGCGTGTCAGCATGATGTATAATATTGTGTCTCTCAGCATTCTTCTGCTGCAGCTTAGGCATATCACTTTTCAGGGGTTCTATTTCTGTCAAGAATATGCTGCCTGCCCCAGTGGACATGGACTGCATATCACGACATGAAGGAGCTGGTATTTCATCCATAGGATATTTGTCTTCCATCCGCTTATCCATCCTTAGGAGTTGCTAGCGCGAAAAGGCAGGGTTGCCATACAGCATCAACATATCTTTGCCAACGAAACAAACATGCAAATGCATCGTGCTATGTAAAGAACGTGTATGTGTATCCATAGATACATAAATTACATGATGCTACAACTTTATGTGGCACTAGCGGGACCGTGTCGTGCATTTTCCAACTTCGTGACTGAGCAGCTGAATCACAAAAAGCACGTTCGTGACTGCACATGGCAAGAACGTCCATGTCAAGTGCGCAAATACAACCCAATCCCTTCATGTATCCCTTGCCTCCTTGTCTCAGCACCGTTGTCACCCTTTCCCTCTTTCTAGATGTGGGTGTGCCTACTATATGCAGCTCTCATGAACATTATGATTTTTCGATATCTGCCAGGGCCAAAATCTTGGATAAACAAAAATGCACAATAGACAGCCGTGCACAGAACTTGTCCATGTCGTCCTCTCCGGAGATAATTGCTTTCGTGCATCGGACTTCACTTGAGCGAAAGACAGGGCGTGTTCAACTCCGGCCGAGTCTGTCTGTGAGGCCCAGGAATCCAGGAACACATATCCTGTGGTAAGGAGCTCAAAATCACATCATTCGATTTCAGAGGGCGTCTGTCCTTTTTTTCCCGGAGGCGGGAGGGGCATTCTGCAAGTCTCTGAAATGGAGTTTGAATGGCGTGTGAAGGATCGTCGCATAGATCAGCCTGATATCAGTGGTCAAAACGCAATGCGCCCTCCCCTCAGTCATCCTTCTCCTCCTCCTACTCCATGTACAACGCCTAGCAATCTATCCTACTGGTCAAAGACAGAAACACAGGAAATGAAGAAAAAGCAAAACATTTTTATTATGTGCCATTAAAACCCTGATCGCACACGCATATCCTCGATCTTCTTTTGCACCTCCGGAACGGACCGATCCAGCTCCTCTGCAATCATACGCTTCTTCTCGGGTGGCAGCGTGTTGAACTGCTCGCAAAGGTCACCGTCGACAACGGCGCGCACGGGTATGTAGAAGCTACGATAGCTGAGGTGGTCTCGGCCGGCCAGGGGAGGTGCTTCCGAGCGCATATGCATCTCCAGCATCTGGAAGAATTCGACGTCTTCACGCGACACGAACGGCACAAACAGCGAAAGGCCACCCAAGAGTGTGGACACAAGCAGAATTTCGCGACCACCGGAAATCAAGGTGGCGCGATGCACAGACGTAATAATGTCGCCCAAAAAGTAATGGCATTGGTTTTCGACCTAACAAAATCATACCGTGAATATCTTTCTGATTTTCTGAACATGACGAAATGTCATCCGCTTTTCACATACCTTATTCGGCGCGCCTTGTAGGTAAGGTTTTTCATGTGCGATCCGGTTGCCGGTGGTGTCTTCATCAATGTCCTGGCTCGTGTGTCCGGGCAGACGGTCTACCCAGAAATTACCAAACTTGTCGCCGCCTGCGATTGTATCGTAATCTAGCATCGCCGACGCCGTCGTCCAGCGCGGTGTCGTGTCATCTGCAAAGACGTAGATGCGGTTATCGCCGTGTTTGTACACCGCATAGTGTACAGACTCTTGCACATCCGTGATGATGATGCGATCACCTTGTGTATGCAGCGACACAACGCTGTTGGGGATATTCTAACAAGGAGAGCAGTTTAGTGATATGTGTCATGGTAAAGCATTGAGTGGCGCTTACCCTTGTTTCACATTTTCGAAGCATCTTTTTCCGGCCAATGTCATAAATACGCAGGGCCTTGCCGACACCGGCGAGCAAGCGACCCTGGAAACCAAGCAGCGCGGTCGGGACATCGCCGACGGGCGTCTTGTGCACCAGCGCCAGCAGCGGCGACCCATTCTCTTGTGGGAGTACCTTGTAGACGTGAAGGAAGCCCTCCTTGCATGTCCGCGGCGCGAGCGTCATGTCCTTAGCGGTGCCAACAACGACGAATTGCTCCGAATTGTCGGTGGAGTGCGGGTTGTTGCGGAACTGGACCATCGCGACGCTCACGGCGGCCTCGTTGTCTTCCAGCTCAATCAGCTGGAGCGTCTCGCCCTGAAACGGTTCGAGCAACCGGATGCAGCTCGCCCAGGTGCCAGGCGTGTTGCGCACGTGGCCAAACTGGACCGTGTCCAGATTGGTAATGTCCTCGTCGATCTCAAACTCCTCGGCCTCCTTGACCTTGAGCTGCTTGTTCTTCTCCTCGGGCGAAAATGTGGCATGATCCGTCTCGATAATGACAAACGCTTTGGTCGCATGGTGGAGCACAAATTTGCGCGGCGTGTATTTGAGCGGCAGCACGACTTGGTTGAAAATGTTGCCGAGTTTCTCCACGGTAAAGATACGCAGCGTATTTCCGGCGACGGCCACGACACCTTCAGGGCACTGCTCACTCACAAAAGAGCTGCCATATTCGAGCATATCGTAGCTAAGTGGGGTCAGGTGAAGTCGGTTTTGGAAGGTGTATGTGAGCCAGGGCTTGGTCGAGAGTGCGAGGACGGCTGGCCGGCCTTGGACCTTGACCTGGAACAGTTTGATCGCCTTGGCGCCAATGAAGCGTGTGCGGGTGTCCGACAGCTGGCCGGTGACGGTGTCAAGCACGGTGCGCATAAGAATACCGTTCGAGAGACCAATGTTGAGGTACTGCGTGCCGTGGCCACGCTCCATACCGCTGTCCAGCATCTCAGCAATGCACAGGCTGGACGCGACACCTTGCACGGCCTGCATTGAGATCGATTCAAGGCAGCTGTCGGGGTCCAGGCTCAGCAGACGCACGGTCTGGTCGTCGCATCCCACGGCCAAATGTGGTGATCGCTGTCGGCCCTCGGGAACCTCGCCCACAGCTAAACACGTCACGTTCGAGGCCATCTGTTTGCGCTCCTGATGCTCGTTCAGTTGGCCCACGTTGTCCAGTTCAAAATACACCAATTCGCCACCCGAAAGCGCAATGACGACCTGGCGGTTGTTCGTCGCGGTCTGCACGATGACTTGGCCGCCTGGTGTCCGCCACTCGTTCACGCGCTTATCGGCCTTGATGTATCGAATACCGTGCGGGTGCACCTGAATCAGTGCATCTTCGCCCAGTTGCTGCACGGCCAGCGTCGGTGCATTGGTGAGAAAGCCAGTGTCGCTTACTTCTTCGACGGTCTCGCCGATCGAAAGCACAAGCGTCGCGTTCGCAAACGACACCACGATATAGGCGTCGTACTCGTCGTCGGCCTTTAGCTTGGTCGTCCAGACAGCGCTCGGGTTGCCAGGCAGCTCGCTGACGGCCAACTCGGATGCTTCAATGCCCTGGTTGAGGATACGCAGCGAGGAGCGCGAGCCTCGGCCGCACAGGTTGTAGATGCGCGGGGACTCTTCGTCGGCCAAATTGAGGACCTTGGAATCCAACAAGGGTGCGAGGGATTCCATCTCGTCGACGGGCATCAGGTTCTTGAGCGGGCGCGGCTTAAAGTACACGAGTGGCGTCTCCTCTTGTTCCTCCTCGGCTTCCATGAAATCTGCCGACGAAATCTCGGGGTCGTCGGGATCATCGCCTAAGCTCTCAAAGGAGTAGAGAATGCTACATGGCACAAAAATAAGTCATTGGTCCCATTCTATCTTGGAAATAGTAGAAAGCACTCACTGGTTGCCGAATTCATTCGCGGCAAAGAGGAAACCGCTCTTGAGAATGCAAAGGGAGGTGGCCAGGGGAATGGTGTCGAAATACTTGATGGTTAGACCCTGGACGACGCCGTCCGCATGCTCCATCGTGACCTTGTACAGATCACCTTCCTCGGACTGCAGCAAGAAAAAGAATTGGGTTTGTCTGTTGACACGCATCTTGTGCAGCGCATAGGTAGAGATGATGATGCCGCGCGACGGGTCTTCCAAGGGCTGAGCTCGACGAGGGATGGGGATACGGAACTCAGGCATGTCTTGGTGCTTGTAGGCAATGAAGTTCTCGGAGCAGACCAGGACACCGGAAGGACCGTCATTACCACCGGGCACTAGTCGTTTATGTCAATCATTGATCGATCCATTGCACTTTCCTTGTTACCCATGACGACTTACCAGGCACGAGCAAATTGGCGCGCAGATCGACGGCCTCGTTCCATTTGCGAACGACGTGGTTCAGACCGAGGTCGAGTTCATAGTAGGTCAGGAGCTTCTCGCGATTGGCCAAGGCTTCACCCGTCGGGTCTTGGTCCATCTCCGAGTAATCGACCTCGAGGCAGGCAAACACAGGGTTCTCGAATCCTACGTCCATGCCGACAATGTCAAAAATAACGGTGTGGCTCTTGTGTGCCTCGAGAGGAGACGAAATGGTGAGGCGTGCAGACGAATCGCGGTTGAGAATGTACACAAGCTTCTGCTTCTCGACTGCGCCAATCATGACGGCACGGCCCTTGGGATCGGTAGCGAGGTATTGTCCCGGGACCAATCGTCGTGCGCCCGTCTTGCCGTACGTTTCTTGGTGCACCTTGTCGAACGTGTTCTTTGCTGTGTTGTATTCCAAGATAACAATGCGACCCGAGTCAGAGCCAACGACAACGTAATCTACACAGGTGTACGATGATTTAGATTGCACGCTCTTTTTCTAATCAGACGCGTCATTGTTCTCTTTACCTTTGGTGGCACCCGTCAGGCGGAATGGCGACAGACTGCGTATTAAGCCAAAGCATTCGTGTGAGAGGAGTGTATGAATCTTGCCCGTGTTTGGATCGGGTCTGAGGAGCTCGATGCGAGTGTTGCGAGCGACAATGATTTCTTGTTGCTTTGTGCCGCAAAAGTTGCCATGGACGGCCTGGTTGATACCCGTCGTTGGGTTGAGCGTCAGGTTGTAAAGAAACATGACGACAATCGAGAACCCTTTCAAATATCAGGGGACACAAGAAGAAAAATTAGAGAAGTCGTGTGTGTGTGATAAAAGAAGAAGGGTGAAAGGATAGCAAAGTGGTAAGTGTCACCTAGCAAAGGCGGGCTTTCATCTGTCCCATTCTATTTCTATTTCATTCCGCTTTGCAACGCTGGGTGGCTTACACCCCGCCCTTTACTCTCGATATGTCTTCCTCAAAGATGTAAGCCCTCCTACCGTCAATGTATCCGCGTCAGTGCCTCCATCTCACCTCTTTCCAGTCTTGTTGTAGGCTCAGTCCTTGGCAATTTCACCAAAGTCTTTGCCAAAGTCAAGTCGATCCACGAAAAGTACGGCCCGTTTGACGTGTGTCTCTGCACAGGCGACTTTTTTGGTGACCAGCAGGACGAACTCGACGCGCTCCTCAACAGCCAGATAGACCGTAAGGAATACGCTATCATCACGTGCTACTGAATGGAATAGCTCAATGGCCGTTATAGTGCCGATAACGACGTACTTTATCACGGGAGGAAAAGCAACACCCGCCTCAGCTCAGCTACGCATTGACGCGCAAGAAGGCGAGCTGTGTAACAATCTTTATTATCTCGGCAAACGCGGATCGCTTTCTACCTCCAACGGCCTTCGCATCGCCTTCTTATCCGGCACATTCTCTACTGAAGAGGGTCCCCATGTCTACACCGCCAAGGATGTCACTGCTCTCAAAAACCTCAAAATGCCTGCCACATCGCCTGTCGGCGTTGACATTCTGCTGACCCATGAGTGGCCCCTAAACATTGAAAATGGGACAGCCCAAGAGGCCCAGAAAGCATCCTCGGCTGTGGCACCCGTGGCAGACATTGCTGCTGCCATCAAGCCCCGCTACCATTTTGCTGCCTCCGAGCACCGCTTCTATGAACGCGAGCCATACAAGAACACGTCTGGGTTTGTCGACGAGCATCATGCCGAACACGTCACCCGTTTTGTTGGCCTAGGCGATGCACTCAACACAACCAAGGCCCGAGTAAGTCAGGAGGATGCAATTCGGATACCCTGTCATCTTATTCAAAGACTTTCCGTTCCTTAGTGGTTCTACGCTTTCAACCTTGATCCGCTATCCAGCATTTCTTTAGAAACCTTGCGCGCCGTGCCTCCCAACACAACCGAGTGCCCTTTTCAACCGCCCACCCACGCCGAGGCTGGCCAGAAGCGTGGCTATTTCTGGGGCGATGAGTCCAATGAATCCAACAACAAACGTCGACGCATTCCTCCACCCACATACACCTGCCATGCATGCCATCAAAAGGGCCATTTCAAAGAAGACTGTCCCAACCGTGAGCAGCAACATCACCATCAAAACAACAATCCGGAAGCTACATGTAAGTAGGATGCACACTCTGACGCACGAGTTATCGCAACTCACACTATGCTAGTGGAATCCTGCTGGTTCTGTATCGCTAATCCCAAGGTCGAAAAGCACCTTATCTGCTCCATTGGCTCGACGCTCTACATGGCAGCCGCAAAAGGTCCTGTCGTGCCTGAGTCAAGCAAGGGCGTTCCCGGCCTCGGTCATGTCCTCCTCATTCCCATTACGCACTATACTACATTCAACAGTATCCCGGCCGAAGAGCATCAAGCGGTGACGCAGGAAGTTCAAAAGTACATTCAAGGCTTACGGCGTCTGTTTGACCAGTACGACTGTGATCTTGTGTCCTTTGAAATGTCCCGCGGCCGCGCCAAGCTGAGCCATGCGCATATCCAAATTGTCCCGATACCCAAGAGCAAGAGTGCATCGCTGGCCTCTGTGGCGCAAAAACAGGCCGATGCGCAAGGTTTCAAGCTTGTAGATAAGCCTCCGGTAAGAGAAATGGTTAGGTTGCTAGGGATGGAACACTAATTTACATGGCCGAAAGGTAAACCCTCATGTCGACTATTTTGAGTTGACTCTTCCCGACGGTCAAAAGATTGTCCATGTGCTCGACCGTAAAGTGCGCTTCGACTTGCAGTTTGGCCGGTAAGCTAGAAAGATACTTGCGTGGATAGAGATACCCACGTATGAACCTGAATTGACACAACGGGTATCTAGGTCCGTTGTAGCTGAAGCTTTGGGCCATCCAGAGCGTGCTGATTGGCGCGCATGCAAGCAGACTGAAGACGAAGAGCGTGCTACGACTACTGCCTTCAAAGAAGCATTCAAGCCGTACGACCCAATGCTTTAATGTGCCGGATACAATAACTTATTGACGTGTAATAAAACTGTAGCTTGCTTTTTTGTGTCTCTTACCAAAGGTCGTAAAATCAGTACGCGCGGAGAATGCTTATAGCATGCCATGAAGAAACCCAACATGGCACGGTAGATATTTATCAAGTGATCAAGTATGATCTCTATACAATGGTTTTTCTTTATTATTCTTCATAGATTTTGTTTATTTTGTTCACTTACATGAAACTCGTTGCAGCCCATGAAGCAAAATTGGACTCGCTTTCTCTAATGTTATGGCGTACTATTATTATGCTTATGATTAGGTATTGAGTTTTCATTTTCTTCGAACGCTGATCCACGTCTAAACACATGTAGTGATTCATATGATAGTAGTAGGACGGTTGTGGATAAACGCCTTTCCGTTAGAGCGGAAGGATGACACGCTTCATCGAAAGAAAGGAGGAAGCGAGATACCAAAAAAAGCTAGACATAACTTTGATATCACTTGTATTGCTAGAGGAAAAGCGGAGGAAAGGCAACGTCGGATATAACGCTCTATTTTTATAGTTTCATATGTGAACAGGAACCCCAATGGATGGACAGCGTGAAGCGCACAATCCCAAGGGTTTTTGTCGCACTAATGCTCCTCGCCTATTACTGTTTCAGGTCCATCATCGGCTCTATAATGTATGATGCCGAAGTCGAAATATCACTCGCACCGAAGGACTATGTTCCTAAAAGTTTGTGAAAGCTTATCATCACTACACCTCGTTTTTGCTTTGATATTTCTATGCAGTAGTATGGTAACGATCAGTTCCCGTTTCTGTACGCGAAGTCCTCTGTATATACGTATGTGTCTCTTGCGAGGTATACCATGCAATCGTACAACGGTCGCTGATATTTCTAACATCGAAGATCCAAATGCAGTAAATCCTATTAATGAAGTCCTGATGTTTTATCTTGCACTCTCTGGTGTGTGTGTCACCGGGTGTGGCTTTTTTTTCCAGACTGGTAAGTGCTTTTGGGTTACTCGATATATTCATGCATTCACCTACAATTGTAACAATGGATGACCTCATCAGAAGCGAGCTTTGTCCTTGTTTATGATAAGAATGCATTTTCATCCGAGATCTCCGCTTGTGATACGTATTCGTACCGATTTGTCTATCTTAACGAACGGTAAGAAAAAATAGAAATACGTTCATTATCATAAGTGCAACATCAAATGCCGTCATCAACCAATCGATCATTAGAAATAGCACAGTACCTGTAGAGCGCTTTTTTCTCTGAGTGCTGTATCTTCTAAGTAGTCATTCCATGTACGCTCGCCATTTACCTAGAGCAAAGAGAAGCTCGTCATAGTTGATTCTAATGAGGCACAACACAAATTACATGCGTACTGTAGATATCATGCTGCTCGCCGGTTTATTTGCTGATGAAGTTTATATATTTAATTTATTGTATCGGTTTCATGATGATCCTTGAGAGCGCTACGTTAAGCGCTGAAGATTATGCCCGGCCATGGTCAAAGAATATCGACCGTCTTGCCCCTACCGTGGATCACATTGACGCCATCGCTCGCGACTTATGAGAACGAGCGCCACCCCCATGATGCAAGCAGAAAATAGGCATGACACTTGTGAAGGCCTAGACAATTATTGCACAATCATGGATATCATCAATGACTGCTACCCTCCATCGGAAGGCCCGAGTTTATAAGCCTAATCATGTTCATCATATTCAGCACGTCCAGATTGTCCCGATATGCTCCCTGAAGAGCGCGTTTGCTGTGCCTGTGGCGAGGGAGGCCGTCGGAGGTTCAACTATGTAAGCTCATGGATGATACTCCGGTCAAGAACGAAAAGAAAAAGCAGCGTTGTTTGAGTGATCAAAATGATAAAATTTTTAAAAGGCAAGGCATATCGATCATTTTGAGTTTATTCTAATGTAGTGCGTAGGACGGCCAGAAATATGACCATGTGTTCGATCGTACAGTACGATTCGATATGCAGACTCTGCTGGTTAAATAAAAACAGAAACATGCAAGTAAAGTGCAATGCCACAGCTCCCATTGAAGAATATGCTACGCATGCGTCTGCCATCAGAATTTGTCATAGGAGAGATATTCCGGTTAATCCTGCCATAAGTCATTTATCTTCTTGTCAAAAAATAAAAGAAAATGCATGAACATATTATTACCATTCTTTGGATGGTCAGATGATGAAGAATTCAACTACCTAGAGTACGAGAGCATAATCGAAATAAAATTCTGCAAGGGCCGGGTTGGCTTATCTTGCCTGGATCACCGGGATAAGTTTCCTCTTACTGCCCACGTCGGGCGGTTTCCAAATAAGGCTACTGTTAACAATCTGCATGTGTTGCTGTTGATAGTGCATATGATAGCAGAAAATAGGACATGGATCGTCACCATGTCAGGATCAGATCCTATCATATCATGTATAACTGGAGTGTAATATATCATTATTAGAGGATTCGATGGGATCAAGCAAAATAGAGCACAAAATGAAGGTACAAAGCAAGCGCTGGCAGTAAGCATTGGCTGGGTTGAGATACCCGCGCCGGAAAGCATTATGTCATTGCTTTGCCCCGCACACCTGCGTCCTTCATCCCCGCGCGCGCGCACCCAACAAAAAAGTTCGGAAAAGGAACAGCCTAATAAAGTGGAAGTACCAGGGGCCTCGAGCTTATATGCTACATCATCAAGACTAAGCAAAATGAAAGGCAGTGTCGTGTATGACAGACGTCAAATTTTTCCTGGTAAGGAAAGTTTACCTAAAGCGTGGACGTGGCATCTTGGATGGACAGAGGCGAAAACGGGTGTGCACGCGTGTCTTTCTGCGATGGTGGAAAAGGCGGATTCGGAATTGGTACGACCAGACAGAAAAATGTCGTCATGACCCTGATCTCATGTTCAAGCACAGACGATTAGCACTATGGGGCTGGATTTGAAGCTTTCACCTGGGCAACGGAGCTGAGATGAAACTTTTTCTCAAACAATCAACGACAGATCTATCATGAAGGTATGGAACGACGACCAAGAATCGGGTCGTAGCAATAAACACCGACTCAAAGGACCCTTGATATATAAGGTCGCGATTTATTCTACGACTTTTCTTCATCACTATATCATCCATCATGTCTGAATCCGAGAAAACTGTTCCTGAGACCATTGTCAACCCCCCCTCGCCCGCTGACGAGTCTGTCTCCCGTGACCTTGCCTTGGAGTTCGCCGCCAAGATGTCTGCCAGTGGCACTGCCACCCCCTCGCAGCAGCAGGTCTCGCCTTCTGTCCAGAAGGACTGGGCTCTTCTGCGTGATCCCGTCTACCACAACGAACGTCTCGACAAGATCCGTGACAAGAAGGGTTACATCATTGATATGGATGGTGTCATCTACCACGTGAGTTCAGAGGATGGAGATATAATTCATTAGAAGCAAAATGCTGATGGCATTGGGTTTATAGGGTACCAAGCTTCTGCCTGGCGCCAAGGAGCTCGTTGACTTCTTGCACAAGAACAACAAGCAGTTCCTCTTCCTGACCAACAACTCGGCCCCCACTCCCCGCGAGTTGAAGCAGAAGCTCCAGCGTCTCGGTATTGACGTGACCGAGGACCACTTCTTCACCGCCGGTCAGGCCACCGCTCTCTTCCTGAGCTCCCAGATGCCCGAGGTAAGTTTTTTTGGGCGGGAAGCTGTCAATTGGGGATAATTTCCCCCTTTTAGGGACATACGCTTACGCGCACAATCTTATAGGGTGGTACCGTGTACTGCATTGGTGAGCCTGGTCTTGCCTACGCCCTGTACGAGAAGGGCTTCTTCATGAACGACCACAACCCCGACTACGTCGTCCTCGGTGAGGGTTCGTCGTACAACTACGAAAACCTGACCAAGGCCGTCCAGCTTGTTGGCCAGGGCGCTAAGCTGATCGCCACCAACCTGGATGTTGAGAACTTGGACTCCAAGGGCAACAAGATCCCCTCCTGCGGTGCCTTCGCTGCCTGTATCGAGGTCATCACGAAGACCAAGGCCTTCTTCTGTGGTAAGCCCTCAGCTCTGATCATGCGCTACGCTCAGCGCGTCCTGGGTCTGTCCCGCCTCGAGACCTGCATCATTGGCGATCGCATGGACACCGATATTGCGGCTGGTATCACCTCCGAAATCGACCCCGTCCTTGTGCTTTCCGGTGTCACCGCCATGGAGGACCTGGCTCAATTCGCCTACCGCCCCTACGTCATCCTGGGTGGCGTTTACGAGATCCCCAACGACAACCAGAAGCACATGGTCAGCCAGCAAGACCTCGATGAGGCTGCGCGTCGTGCTTCCTTCCTGTAAACAAACAATCTTCCTCGTCTTCCTGTATCTACTTTTCCGTATCACCCAAAGCCACTTGCCATTCATCCCCATATAACAACTCTCATTGCATAGATACACCTTCAAAATGCAAAACTATCATTCCTATTATTCGCAATAGAGCATATTTTATCACGTTCTTGTTAGAAACAACACTGTTTGTGCCCATCATGTTCTTTTCCAGTTTGGTGCGTTGTATTATTGTGGATTGGTTTGGCTAGGTGTACCCCATGTGTGTACAGATTACATACAAAGATAGTATGGATGAGCCAGGACCTACTAGCAGTTGGCACTGTTACATATAAAATGAATATTTCATGATCACCGTGCGATAAGAAAAATAAGTGCCGTGGTAGAGACCCGTGGGATAATTCACATCAAATCGCATAACAGATCATGGTAGCTATGGTAGCTAGTACTGTAAGTGAAATGCGGCTATAGTAAAAGGACGATTGTACAGGTAGAAAGGGAGTTTTCGTTTCGTTATGAGACGCAAATACATGAAATGAGGGTCTCCATGAAAGTAAGCTGTGATTGGCGGCGGCATTGAATTGTGACTGACTTTAGGCAAAGGAAAGCTGGTTCCGCCACGCAACTCGCTTTTCTCTTTCTGCCAACGCTATGAGTGAATCTGAACAACACACCGATCTTCCTCAAGATCAGAATATCCCCACAAACCAGGAACCCACCACCGACAATGCCAACGAGGACAATGAAGAAGTCGATAAGGTAAAGTCCAGCTGAAGTCTACGATCCATGTGTTCATGTTTCTTGTTCTTGTAGGAATTGGAAGCGATGAAAGCACGCGTCAAGGAAATGGAGGATGAGGCCGCCAAGCTTCGCCAGATGCAAGCCGAAGTGGAGAAGAACATGACGCCTGAAGAGGGTAAGTACGGGAGAACGGGTTCTGGGGCATAAAAATAATAATCATGATTGACACGTCAAAAAAATTCAAAAACATATGGCAAAAAAAGACAAAGAAGCCGTCGATAGTCGTTCGGTTTATGTGGGCAATGTGAGAAAAAGAAAACGAAAACGAAAACTAGAAAAAAAAATAGGGGATATGGCTATGTTGATAGCCAGGACTCATACCGATTTCACATAGGTCGACTACGGTGCTTCTCCCGAAGAACTGCAAGCGCATTTCCAGTCATGCGGCACCATCAACCGTGTGACCATTCTCTGCGACAAGTATACTGGCCATCCCAAGGGGTAAAGTATTCGGGTAACCAAACACATGCACACCTGTATTGACCGACAGGTGCTTCTCTTTTTTTTTGCTCTAGATTTGCGTACGTTGAGTTTGCCGAACCTGCCTTTGTGGACGCTGCCGTGGCTTTGAACGAAAGTCTCTTCCGTGGCCGTCTGCTCAAGGTCAACCCCAAGCGAACAAACGTACCCGGCTTCTCGCAGCGTGGACGCGGCCGAGGTGGTTTCCGTGGCGGTTTCCGTGGTGGCATGAACCCTTACTACGGTCACTCGCCCATGCATGGTTACCGGGGTCGTGGCAGGTATGTAGAAACATACATCATAGAATGGAGAGACCAGCCTGCTAACATTGTGTGATCGGTGACAGAGGACGCGGCCGAGGCTTCTATTACGCCCCTTACTAAATAAGCACACGCTTAGCATTGCTTTTCTCGCTATCCCAATTCTCTCCGTCTCTCTCTCTCACTGTCTGTACATAAAACAAGGGAATGTTTTTTTCAGCACGTGTGTTGGTATGGCTGTGTTATGTATGTGATATGTGATATGTGATATGTGATATGTGATATGTGATATGTACGTGGAAGGGTGATTCTGGCTCCATTTTTATCTTTTTTTTTTTTTTTATCTCCACCGGTTACACCGCCTTGTTTTGCACGCATGGATGCAAGCAAGAAAAGGGATGACCAGCAAGATGCCTTGCTTCAATCGACAGCCAAGGGCGCCTACTACCTCGTCCTGCTCCAATTCGCGTCACGAATGCTGACCTTTGGTCTGCACCAAGTCGTGCTGCGCTACACGACAGCAGAAACACTCGGCATCGCGTCTGTCAAACTGGAGCTCTTGTTGTCGACCATTCTCTTCATCTCACGCGAAGGCTTCCGCTGCGCCTTGCTCCGAGAGCAGAAACGCGAGGACGAGCAAAAGGTGACCAACCTGTCTTACATCCCCGTCGCGGTTGGTCTGGCTACGACGGTGCTTGCCTGCGGTTATTATCTTCTGCAGATCGACGATACCACGTATCCCCATTACCGCCTGTCGGTTGTCTTGTTTGGTTTGAGTGCCTTCTCTGAACTGTGCGCCGAGCCGCTGTTTGTGCTGGCCATGAACCGTTTCTACTTCCGCCTGCGTGTCTCTGTCGAAGGTGTCGCTGTCGTCACGCGCTGTCTCATCACCTTTGGTTGGACTCTCTTCCTCGGTGGCGGTGTGCTTGCTTTTGCTGTCGCACAAGCTGCATTTGGTGTGCTCATGCTTCTGGGCTATGTCGTCTTCTTCCTGAAAGAGGCCAAGGCAGGCCGTGTGGATCCCAATGCCCTCTTTCCATGTCGCCTGAGTAACGGAAGGTAGGATTTTCAACGCATGCATATCATTTATGACGCTTGACACTGTATATATCAAGGTGGTTCGATCCGCCCCTGTTGAACTTGGCTACCACTCTTACCAAGCAATCGCTTCTCAAGCACGTCTTGACTGAGGGCGACAAGATGCTCATCTCGGCTCTTAGCTCTGACGAGGATCAGGGTGTCTACGCCTTCGTTGTCAACTATGGTACGATTAGATCATGGTGTAACCACCTTACATGTCGTCACTCACCGGTACGATAGGATCTTTGGTGGTGCGCATCTTGTTTCAGCCTCTTGAGGAAACGAGCAGGACTCTTTTTTCCAAGCTGCTCGCCGATAAGACGCCTTCATCCATGGCGACTGCATTCGACATGCTCATGACCCTCCTTCGCTGCCACGTGCTCCTCGGATTTGTCTTTACCTGCTTTGCCACCAACTACACCCGCACTTTGATTGATCTATTAGTGGGGAAGGAGTGGTCTACCGAACGAGATGCTCCTGCTGTCTTGGCTGTTTATTGCATGTACGTGCCCATCATGGGCATCAACGGCGTGACCGAAGCCTTTGTACAAGCGGTGGCGAGTAAGTCCGACCTGTCGCGATTGAGCTACTACATGGTGGGCTTCTCAGCGTGTTTCATGCTGGCTGGCTACCTGTTTATGAGCGTCTTTGACATGGGCGCAATCGGCCTCGTGCTGGCAAACATGGTCAACCTCGGTATCCGGATCGCCTATAGCTGGCACTACGTCAAGCGTTACTTTGGAAAAAAGATGGATATCGGTGACTGGGTACCCCGTCTAACCACGACATCCGCCTTCATCGCGGCATGGTTTATCACGCGTTGGTCTGAAAAAGCGATTGGATGGGCCACGTTCCAGCAGAAGCTCATGCATATTGGCGTGGGCGGGTTGACTTTTCTGGCCGTCACAGCCATAACGTGAGTGACAGAGAGGAGTGTTCATACATCAGCGCATATTCTAACTAAACTGTTTCAGGCTCTGGATGGAGAAGGATTGGATCCGGCAAGTCCGGCAACTCTTAATTAAACGCAAGCAAGATTAATAAGAACCATGTAAACAATGAACATATAGAGCCTCTTCGAACCGAACGCAGAAGCTGAACAGATGTACTTTTGACGTGCCTCAAATGATACATTAATTTATAATCGATGGAGGAAAAAAAAAAAAAGGCGCGCTGTACAGAGCGAGAATACCGTGGTTATAACCAAGAAGGACAAACTGGTTCCAAGGGAAATATGAATGGGGAAGCAACCAAGAAATGGAAAGAAAGAAAAAGCGAGACGAAAATAATGGCCATCCTATCGCCGAGCACAGAGGCCTCGGAACGGTGATTCTTAGTGAATGTCTTCCAGTTGCACCAACATCATTGTACACCACTTTTTGACACCGTTGACGACCACATTATGCTGTTGGTGAACCTATAAACATTAATTGGGTGAACGGGAGCGCAAACATTTACGCTGACTTCTACAATTTCCCCCACCTCAAAGAAACGGCAAAGAGCTTCACGAAAAACCACACACCTTAAACAAACGGCACACGCTCACTGAGGCATGGTTGTCGATTGAAGCCAGACATCCGCTTCATGTATCCAAGCTTGCATGCGTGTAACTGAACAGAAAAAGAGCTTGAAACAAAGACATATTGCGATTTATTGGAAACAAGTCACCGTTTCGCAGGGGAATTATAAGCAATCCAGGTGCTGAAAGAAAAGTTCTTTTGTTTATACACATACAGGAAGATAGAAACGGGTATGGATATTGTGATCGAAACTGGGAGAGATAAAAACAGAGAGAGAGAGACGGAGAGAAAGCTGAGATCACATCAGAACAATCACCAATTTCCCTAGCAATGTTGTTTGCTGAAGCAAGATACGACGACAGGATGCTTGCCAAATCCGTGAGCGCGTTCGACAGGGCGCATTGCCGACAATAGTCAGTGTGGTATGGCCTTCAGAGAATAGGGTATCGATGGTCTGGATGATATTCGCGACGGGGTCGCCTGCCTTGCATCGGCTCAAATCTTCGTGACAGTGGTTCTCTCTACCACAGCATTTTCTCCTTTCTTTATCACTTCTCGAGCCAAGTGAGCGAACAGACGTGATGCCGCCTTTCCGTCGCAATTTGGTGCACCGTTGTCAAAGGTACATAAGTGAACCCCGCCTGTGAATGCAGCCGGTGAAACTCGCGCCGTGGTCAAAAGGCACGTAAGTGAACCCCGTCTGTGGATACAGCCGGTGGAACTTGCACGTTGAATGGTCCCTGGATGTGGAGCGTACTTGACGCAGCCGCTGCAAGATGTAATGCTCTTCGATGACAGTGGCGTGTTGGTTCGAGAGCGAGCTTCGTCGCCTCCTGATACTAAGCAGAAAGCTTTCGGCGCCATCACTGCTGTTGACAGCAATGGACTCCAGCCCCATGGCGTCCATCATATTCATGCTCTGTGTCTTATGCTCCTCCGTGTCGTCCACCGGGTCAAACGCATCGATGATGGTGCGAGGGCGTACGGTAGGCAATTCTAGAATAAAAGAGGAATAGGCAGATGTGGAGTTTGTAATGAGCACCAGTTAAACCACAAGGTAAGTGTTTGACGCATATGAGGTTAAGAGGGTGGAGTATTTACAAGAGAAAGAGAGGAGGCAACGAAAGAAGAATCAGCAATTGGATGTTAAAGGAAAGCGGGTGTAAACTGTGTGCTTTAGGCCGTGACGGAGGTTAATGGAGGTGATGGAGCTGATGCGGTCGGGTATGGGTCGTCGTTGACTTCGGCTTCCTCTGCACTGCTATCACTGTCATCGGATACCAGAACTTCATCGGTTGTTCGGGGCAGAAAGTAGAACGGTCACCATTCTCAATAGCCACCTCACAATCGGGATGAGAGCAAGTGCGTGAGCACGCACACCTATGCTCACCACAGCGGCCCACTTGATTGTGTTTCCGGAGTATGTTACTGCAGGTTTTTTTTTTCTTTCGACCGGTTCGAAAGTCGCAGGATGAGGAATCCCATTACCGCAGGTTGGGAAGTCGTACGTGCGACATTTCGCTGCGTTCATGGCAGTAAAATCCACGGGGGTTTCGCAGTGAGCGCCGATGGGGTCGCATCCGTGAGAAAAAGGTGATAACAATCGGCTGGTGATAGGGCGCTGACGATCGGTAAGCAGAGGTTAAGAGTGGGAACCAGAGCGAAAGACGGTTTCTTTTTTTCATTCTGCATGAATCTCTTGTGTGTCGGGGTTAAAATATCACTCATGTCATGGCCCGGCAAGATACTGGGAGTCAACAATACGAGACCACAAGATGACATTTTATTCATTCTATTACCATAATCATTTGCGGTCAAGCCGGCCAATGTGTGCTGTGATTATTAGTGAAAGAGACTTGGACGTTGTGGAGTGGATAGTGGGTATTAGGAAATCCATTGCTGTATTTGAAGAAACAAGCGGAGGGAGCGGACTAGAGTAACCGAAGATTAATTGGAGCTGTGATGACCCGTGGCCGCAGGCGAAGAGACTCACACACCCGAAGCGCAATCAAAATGTCAGTCTTGGACGAAGCGAAGCGAGTCGCACCGCTTGTTTGGACAGTTATAGATGTATTTGATAATTTGTTTAATACTAAATAACTAAATACAGTGACAACATTAATCATAGACCCTCAGTGATGCGGCCGCCTGTCTTGCATTGGCTCAGATGACAGGAGCCCTCTCCAACACTGCATCTTCTCCCTTCTTGATTACTTCTGGAGCCAAGTGAGCAAAGACACGTGACGCCATCTTCCCGTCACAATCGGTGCTCCGTTGTCAAAGGTACAGTAAGTGAACGCCGTCTGTGGTTGCCGCCGGTGAAAGTCGCACCTTTGGCAGCTTGCACGGGAGGGAATATAGGTCGAACGCTCCTTAAATTCAGAGCGCACTTGGTGCAGCTGCTGCAAGATATCATGCTCTTGGATGACAATGGCACGGTCATCGAGGGCAAGCTTCGTCGCGTCCTGGTATTGAGCGACGTCCAGAAAAATTTGCGGATGCCGACCGTCTTCTGCGTCGAGCCTGAACTGACTGGTCGTAGGGCCAAGTTCTGACGTGCGTCTTGTATCCATTCGTATGCTGGACGCTACCAACGCATCAAACACGTTCGACGCAACATTCAGCTTTGTACCTTCTTCGCGTTTGACTGACACGACCCAAATTCGATCGTAACGGCAGTCGGCATGGGGGTTTGTCGATGGTGATGCAAGGCCCTTTTTGCTGGTGCAGCGCTCATGGTGAGCATCGACCAGGCTTGAGCGACCGTACGCCACAAACGATGGTCACCGTGATGGCTATACCCGACGTTGGGTCAACCAGAATGGCGCCGGCAAGCGCTCTCGCGGCGAAAAAGCGGATTTGAGGCCAGTACCAGTCCTAACTGTACTATACAGTACAGTTTTGCCACAATGTCACCACTATGCCCTCGCAATATAGTTTTTTATATTTATACAAGCGGTGGAACTCGTTTCGCTTCGTCCAAGGGTGACAGTTCGATTGCGTTCTGGGATGTGACTGAACCCCTTCGCCTACGGCCACCAGACTTGCGAACCTGTTTCGCAGAACTGACCCAGTCAAGCGGCATTTCCATTGTCAGACTTTGCTGTCTGGCTTCCGTCTTCAATGCCTCCGCCACTCGACGGTTGCAATAGGCTTCGTTCGCCAGCAGATGGACAAGGCTAGGATCGCATTGGACTTCCTGTAAGTGCCGTTTACTAGATAACCTTCAGGTGGATGACGCGGTCTTTCTATTTCTATGCGTCCCGCCTTTTATATTTAACCATGCTTTTCCCTGATTGGCTGCTGAAGTGAACTGCATTTTTATGGTGCGCTGCATTAAACTCGAGCATCTTGATTGATACGTGACCTCAGCTTCCCGTTACAAGTCGGTGCACCGTTATCGAATGTACAGTGCAGTGGGTGAACATGATCTGTGGTTGCAGCCGTTGAAAGCTACACCTTTGGCAGCTTGCGCGGGAGGGGGTGTAGGCTGAGTGATCCTTAGACTTTATATTTGACGCAGCTGCTGCGAGATATCATGCTCTTTGATGACAGTGGCGTATCGTATTCGTCGAGAGCGAGCTCCATAGCGACTTGATCATAACGGTCTCCAGAAATACCTGTGTTCGGGCATTCACAATACATGCTCTATCATAGGCTGATCGCGGTGCGAGCGATTCGTGTTCACCTGTCTGCTGCTGAAGTGTGGTTGGAGTCCACCATGAGCATATAGAAACTTCTGGCATGTATTATATTTCGCGTCAAATTGGACGCTCGACACCAGCATGGCATTAAAAACCTTCAATGCGATAGAGCTGATACGCAGCATAAGGCATATGTTTTGTCCCGGATGAGATGGTGGAGCGTAGAAGCGCAGGGGATGGAACGGTGCAGCAGTCTATGCCAGGTGGAACAACCCTGCCGGAGCAGCGAGGCTCGCCAGAAGGTGCTCACGCCCTTATTGATGGGGAGACGGGAAAGGTAAGGGATTTTGACGGTTTGGGAAAGGTACGAAAGTTCCAGCGCGTAAGCTGATGGAGAGTTTTGTTTCCCCAGAAGCACGGAATCGAGATTGGCGACATATTAAACTCGAATCACTTGTGCAGAAGGGAGCGCTTAAATATGGGAAAAAGCAGAGAACCTCACCGACCAGGAGAGTCTCTTGAAGCGTTTGATAGAGATAGATGTCGCGCGGTTTCGCTGCGAAGTCTTTGACGAAGGCGACCCTATAGAAGCTGAGCTACAAGTGGGTCAAACCACTTGCTTCTGTTACAACACTGCCCAATTATCTTCATTTATCTCTTCTAACGGTCTTGACTCTGGTCGCCTGGTATGGACAGCAGTAATAAAATGGGGTTAGCTCTTGTTTAGCAGACAAACTTTCTTGCAAAATGATCTCGTAAAACTCGTGGAATTGATACAGTTTTGAAACGGATATTTCGCGTCCTATATCCTGCCACCGCCAGTGTCTATAGTTCTACAGGATCTGATCGTGCCCTTCTCCCGAGCACCAAGCCGGAAAATCGGGCATTTGTGCAACACATCCACCCATTGCCGCATGTCAATTCGATAAATCAACATTGCACATTTGATTTATAATCGAATTTTACATGGGCGACCAATGCTACTATCATTTAGACGGCGCGATACCCATGATGATCGCTACAAATGTTCCGATTTTTGCGCACATATATGGTTCAATTATCCCAATGTATTTTGTGTTACGTTACATGTTTCTACGATATGAGTTCATGTACGCGTTTTCTACTGGATCGTACCTGAATTGGACCTTTTAAAGTTGTGGCGTCGTATAAAATGAATTCGTGTCCCTGCCATAGTGCTTATTCAGATGCTACAAGAAGCACGGTCGAAGTGAGTATTTCAGAAGAACAAAGAAAGAAAATGAATAGACTTTTCTTTATAATTGACATTCATCAAGCCAAATGCCCCGACACAGTACATGGTCTAGACTAGGTTAGCGCATGTACTCTGTCTCGTTACCATGCAATACTGTTTGATGGTACTGAGAGACGGACGAAAATTCGGAGATTTTTCTTTCTATGTTCTCTGCTCGGCTGTCTCCGAGATAATATGCCACAATATATTGAATGATACGGTGCTGTCAAGTGTGTTCGACTCTATAAAAGAAACTGATCATTGAATCATCAAAGCACAAGAACAAAAACTATCTCTCCATAAGCATGCAGATTACTAAGAGCATTTTCGCTGTGCTGGCCTCCGCCGCTACCATGGCTCACGCCGCCACCACATGCCAAGTCAAGAGCTCTAGCGGCGGTAACGACGCGAGCAACATCGTGGACGCGTTCACTCAATGCAAGAGCGGCGGTACTGTATCGTTCCCCAAAGGCACCACTTACAACCTCAAGTCGGTAGTCTCGGTGACCGGTCTCCAGGATGTTACTGTCGACTTCCAAGGCACGGTCAACCTGCCTGACTATGACACCAGCTTCGAAGACGAGAAGGCTTTCTTCTACCTTGAAGGGGACAACATCCAATGGAGTGGTAGCGGCACCTTCAATGGCAATGGCCAGGGCTGGTAACTTCATTTTTCTTTCGTGCTTGTGTTTCATTGATATTCACAATGTACGTTCAGGTACGATGCCAAGAACCGCAATGCGCCCCCGCTCTTCAAGCCCAAGGCTACCAACTCACGGTAAGACTTTATATCCGCTATCATGATCAATGGCTAATCCGTTTATTGTGTATATAGCTTCTCTGGCTTTAGCATCAAACAGGCCCCGCGCAGTCATTTCAGCATAAACGGCTGTGACACCGTGACCTTTGAGAAGCTCACGCTGCACACTGTTTCCACTTCAGACAATGCCGCTAAAAACACTGACGCCTTTGACGTGTCTGGATCGTCCAATATTGCTATCCAGGACTCGACCATCACGAATGGTGACGACTGTATTGCTGTGAATGATGGTAAGCTGATCATTTGATAGACGTAAACATCTAACCACTGCGTAGGTGTTAAAAACCTGACCGTGACGGGTTTGGACTGCACTGGCAGCCATGGCTTCAGTGTGGGTTCTCTCGGTAAGAACGGTGCTTCTGAGACGGAGACTGTGTCCGATCTCAAGTTTGTCTCGAATGCATGCCACGACTGCCAAAACGGTGTGAGGTAAAGGCAGCATTATAGAAGCTAGCTGATGTTGTAGATATTAATTGCTGTTCCATCTCTTTTTTCGCAGAATCAAGACCTGGCCGGGTGGAAAGGGCAGTGTCACGGGTGTCACCTTTGACGACATCAACCTGGACAACGTAGACAACCCGATTCTTATTACTACCCATTACTGTGATAACCAGAAGCTCGAGTACTGCGACGGTAATGACGATTCGTCGCTGACGATCAGCGATGTGACCATCAACAATATCTATGGGTAGGTCTTCAGAACACAGCAGAAGAAAACGACGCTCATAATGATATGTATCGCTCTATAGCTCGGCTTCGGATCACGCCTACCCCATTCTGAGCGTCAACTGCAGTGTGGACACTCCTTGCAGTGACTTCACCATCACCAAACTCAATGTTGAGGCCAGCAGCAAGACCACTGACAATGTGTGCGAGAACTTAGAGGGTTCCGGCGATATCTCGTATTGCAGCAGCTAAATACATAGCGAACAGCGCAAGTGCCTTTATGTTCGCTCTTCATACCACCCGTCCCCTCCTTTTTAGATCCTGATATAACTTAGGACAAGAATGAATAATTAATAGCGAATAAAACACAAAGGCATATACTTGCATCTTTCAGTCCATAGAATTTGCTCTATTCGTTCACGCATCTTACTACGCCATTGCTCTGCTGCTCATGCAATGCTAACTTGTCATTAAGATAATCCAGTTCTGATGCCTGTAAAACCTGTATTCCAAAACAGTATGATATTAATGCTACATTTCGGACATATCATTCTCGTAGCGAATGTATCTATACCTTTAGAAGCGTCGGCAGTTTGTCACCGGCATAATGGCTCTTTAGGTATGACAAAGAAAATATTACCGCGGGTGGAGGTAATGCGTCCGCGAGGAAGATGCGAGAACCACAAAGGGACGCGGTGTGACATCAATTTATTGCCTGGTACGACTTGCTTTAGTCATACGAAGCATTTGCATGTTTCCTGTAAAAATCGAGGCATAGCACTAGCTTTCTCCTGAATATTAATCGCCCATACTGCACATTTAAGCCTGCATAAGAATTATACGCTCTAAGTGGTAGCTTTGGTTAAAGTACACAAAGGACGAGCTCCTCGACATCTGTAGCCAAAACGAAAAGGTAGTCTCTGAAATAATTATATTCATGTTGTACAATTACATTTTCACATTGATACTTACAGTATAATTCATCCATGGATAAATTACCAAATAACAAAATGGATGCTGCATTTCCCTGGTACATGGCCGGGACATTACAGGTCGGGAAATTCGGCTTCATCCGATACATTACTTCAGGAGAATTAATACGCGAAATATCTGGGCTCCATAGATCAATGCCGCTCTTCTTACGTGAGACATCTCAAATGTTTGTATCCATATTACGGATATTCAGGAACATGAATGCAGACAAGCTGAACAGTATATAAAGGATGGGGCGTGTCATTACCGAACCAGCATCTTCTTCTTCTCCCTCTCCCTTCTATTGACATACTTTAACTGTTACCAATGCAACTGATCACCAAGAGCGTTTTCGCCTTGCTGGCGTATATATCCGTGGCGCAGGCTGCCACGTGCACGGTGGCGAGTACGAGCGGTGGCGATGACACGCCCAACATTGTTGCAGCTTTCAACAAATGCAATAATGGCGGTACCGTATCGTTTGCCAAGGGCACGACATACAACATGAAGTCGGTCGTCACCTTGACAGGTCTCAAGGATGTGACTGTGTCGTTTCAGGGCACCGTCAATCTGCCGGCTTACGACACCAAGTTTGAGGACGAGAAGGCTTTCTTTTACCTTGCGGGTGATAATATCCAATGGTCAGGCAGCGGGACCTTTAACGGCAACGGCCAGGGCTGGTACGATGCTGTCAACCGCAATGCGCCTCCTCTTTTCAAGCCCAAAGCGGTAAACAAGCTGTCTAGAGCACAGCGAGGGACAGGATTGGCTAAGCACATATTCCGTAGACGAACTCGCGGTTTGCTGGCTTCAGTATCAAGCAGGCTCCTCGAAGCCATTTTAGCGTGAACGGCTGCAATAATGTCGTCTTTGAGAGCATCAAAATCAACACTGTCTCAAGCGACGCGACGAAAGATGCGCACAACACGGACGCATTTGATGTCTCGGACTCGCAGAATATTGTAAGTAGAAAGAGACAAGTCAGCTGCAGATGCAGCCTCTAACAATATTGCGTGGATAGGTCATTCAATCCTCCACCATTGTAAACGGAGACGACTGTATTGCGGTGAATGGTGGCGTCAAGAACCTGACGGTGACGCATTTGGACTGTACTGGCAGCCATGGCTTCAGTGTGGGTTCTCTCGGTAAGAACGGTGCTTCCGAGACAGAGACTGTGTCCGATCTGAAGTTTATCTCGAATGCATGCCATGACTGCCAAAACGGTGTGAGGTAAGCTATAAGAATGGAAAGTAATGATGCTGTAGATATTAACTGCTGTTCCATTTCATGTTTGCAGAATCAAGACCTGGCCTGGCGGAAAGGGCAGTGTCACGGACGTCACCTTTGACGATATTAACCTGGATAACGTGGATAACCCGATCATTATTACGACCCACTACTGTGATAATCAAAAGATGGAATATTGCAATGGCAACGACGCGTCGTCGCTCTCAATCAGCGATGTTACCATCAACAATATCTACGGGTAAGACATGATTCACTTCATATCCAAATTCCTGGGGCTTACACGGTTATGATCCAGCTCTGCCTCCGAAAAGAGCTATCCCATCTTGAGCGTCAACTGCTCTACTGCGACACCCTGCAAAGACTTTACCATCACCAACATTAATGTCGACGCAAGCTCCAAGACAACCGACAATGTATGTATCAACTTGGAGGGGTCCAACGGTATTTCGTACTGCAAATAAGTAGCAAATAAATTATTACGAAAGGAAGCGATCTAAAATGCAAGAAAGAGAGAAAGAGTGATGTTGCAGTGTTTTGAGATGGAAGAGGAAGTGTGTTGGAGGATTGGAACCATGCATTAAGGGACGAAGATGGCATCCTTGAGGGCTGCGTACGCCTTGTCGAGGTCGTCGTTAATGATGATTCGGTCGTAAGCACCGGGCTGCTCGCCATACTCGAGCTCACGCTTGGAGGCCTCAAGACGGGCGAGGATAGCCTCCTCCTTCTCGGTGCCACGGCCACGGAGACGCGCCTCGAGGATCTCGAGCGAAGGGGGACGGACAAAGACGTAGCGCGGCTGGAGCTGCGTCTTCTTGACGGCCTGGACACCCTGCATATCGATATCCAGCATACAGACCTTGCCAGCCGCAACAACCTCTTCAACCGCCTTGATGGAAGTACCTGAGCAAATCCATACTATCAGTATATATACATATTGGTGAATAGAAAACGTACCATACATGTTGCCGGAGAAAGTGGCGCTTTCAATAAACTTGCCAGCAGCAACCTCGGCCTCCATAACGTCCTTGGGCACAAAGTGGTAATCCTTGCCATCGGTCTCACCCGGACGAGGACCACGCGTGGTGTCTAATTAATGAAGTTCGGGGATCAATACTTTTAACTTTTTTATCTTCAAATGTCAGTCAAGAAAGCAAACATACGAGAGACGCTGAAACCAAAGGTATCAGGGAACTCAGCAAAGAGACGCTTCAGGAGCGTCGACTTGCCAGAGCCCGACGGGCCAGAAATGACAAAGATCTTGGCGGCGGTCTGCATCACGGATCGATCGGGGTCCTGTCAGATGAAAAAAGAAAGAGATGAGGAGGAGGGAAAAATAAAGAAGGTGGCTAAAGTCAGACACCGAATGTCGATCTCTCCTTGCCTATTTTTGCATGTTCATGGCACACTAACCCTATATATTAAATAGTACCTTTTCGCACGTTCTCTTCGATACGGCACAGCAACTTAGAGGACTGCTTGGGCTTCTGTTTATCAGCACTATATCTTATCGAACATCCCAAAGGAAGGAGTCCATGTCTCTGATTTGTGACAATATCATGATCCACTTTTTTGTGCCCTGCCCAGGTCCGCCTCCATTCTTCTTTATTTTGACCAAGCAGGAACAAAATTTGGGGGAGGGGCGAGGGGGGGGACAGAAGTCTGTGGAGGACCCCCGTAATGTTTCTTCGTACCTGCAAAGCAGAGCAGTAAAAACGGGGAAGAAAAGCCACCGAGCCAATGCTACGTCTAGTGTCTATTGAGGACGAAAAGTTGAATTTGCTATTTCCACCAGCTACCGCCTGCCAAGTCTACTCTTGTGGGTGCGGATAAGCGTCATGCAGGCAGGCTTGATATACGCAAATCCCCGACCTATAATCTTTTCCTCTAAGCCTCCTATTGGAGATGAATGAAGGATGGCTGTGCTTTCACTGACTAAACTGCCCTCTTGGCGGCTCCGTGTCTCTACTGCATGGTAACCGCATATCTGGAAACGCTGCTCTGAGCACGCAACTCTTAGAACGGAAGCACCGAATATGTACAGTCCACTGTGATTACGAGACGGACGCTATCCCATAGCCAATCCCGTTCGGGTCACTTAAAAATGGGCCATGCATCTTGTCAGCCACACCGAAATAATAAACGCTACAAGTGGCATGATTGTTTGATCTTGAATGGCTCCGTTACGATAAATGTACGTGCGTAGATAGGCAGGTGTACTTTAATTGGTATTATTATGACCCCACCTGCATAGGCGGGTAGAGGCTCCCTGTTTTTGTTTTTTATATATACTAGCTAGGAACTATACATTTTATATACGAGAAATGATCAGGGACCAGCCCGTACGCTCAGGCGTCGCTGAGACGCCTTCTTGATGCGTGCTGTCATGAGGCTCCAGACTTTCCGCCATTTTCGCCGGGTAGGTCGGGTGGCAGAGATGGGTTCCCTAGAGGAAGTGGGATGGATATCTTCCGTCTGGATGTGGATGAAGGATAGATCGGAGCTAGCATATGACGCGAGCGACGGAGGATGACGAGACGAGTCAAAGGAGGAGGAAGTAAGGTGCTGGGCAGTATGAGGTGTTTCGGGCAAGAGAGAGCAGAGTGAGGGTGGTAAGAGGAGCGAGGACGGTGATGCGACGCTCAGCGCGTGTGTGGACGAGGCCAAGGAGAGCAGACTGCTCGAGGCTGGTCTGTCAAAGTGCTCTGTAAAGCGTGAGGCGGAGGACCGCTGAGAATGGCAGGTGGCCATAGTAGAAAAGGTAACGTAGAAGGAAAAAAGAAGGAAGAGGAAGGGAAAAAGCAGACGAACCATTGTGCGTTGGCGGTCTAGTTTTATACACTTGCATGTGGTGCGTGTAGCAGGTATGTGTATATGAAATGCAGGTTACATCAGGTATTAGGAAGTTTGCGTGGTGAAGGGGGAAGGTCTGGCGGAGGGAGAAATAAGGTGCAGTCGTACGTTCACATACATATACACACATACAGACACAGACACAGACGCAGGCCGCAGCCCGCTCCGCCATGTGCCTGTTCCTAGCCATTGGCTTATACTGCTAAAGTATCTGCGGTGGCATAATGTGAGTGTATCTGGACATAGCGCTACAAATGAGGTCATTAAGAAAACAAGAGAATGGTAAGTCCTGTCTTTTATAGATATCTAATGGCGCACCATATTGTGCTGGGGCTGCGCTTCATGCCACTGATGATGTTATGTAGGCTTTTTCTTATGCGATTCATATCAAGGCAGGCCAAGCAAGTATGCGCTTTTAGGTTCTTTTACAACAGTCGAGACCTTTTTACCAAATTATTCCATTCCTTATATATATCTGTTGTCAAAGTAGTAGAGTAGTAACCACCCAGTGTTGTGTCTGGCTGGGTTGCTGAATTCGGTGCATTTGGAACACAAATTTCAGGACCTGGGGAACCCACACTGGAAAACATAAGCTTGGACGTTTTTTGGTTCTCCTGCACACCAGTCAATATGAATCGTTTTATGGTCAACTCCTTGCCCGCGTTGGGCCGGTCCCTGCGCACCTATTCGACTGCACCGACAAGCTCATTCATGAACGATTTCATCAAGCTCAGTGAGCGAGGCCCGGTGGAGCTTGCGATCGAAGAAAAGGTAGCGTCTTCTTATTTTGTCTTTTGACATTGGATAGGATCAAGATACATTGAGTCTTCTTCCCTTCCTTTTATTAGCTCATTGAAGAGTTTGTGCCTTCGACTCTGCACATTGTGAACGAATCGCACATGCATGCGCACCACGCTGCCATGGAAGGCAACACAAACAAGGAGACTCACTTTCGGTAAGCGGCGGATCCGTGTTTTTGCTTTGTTTATGGCTAATTAAACGACCCTGACCTACTTTTGACGGTTAGGATAACTATCGTCTCCGATGCGTTTGCTGACAAGGTGAGGAGATAGACAAACGACTCGGATAGAGGACTCACTTGAATTATATAACAGAGCTTAATGCAGCGTCATCGGTCCGTGTACAAACTGCTGGACAAGGAGCTGAAGGAGGGTGTCCATGCCCTGACGCTGCGAACAAAGACGACTGCCGAAATTGAAAAGAAGGCATGAAGGGAAAAAGATAAAAAGCGACTGTTAATACTATTGTTAATTTATGCATGTTGTATAAAATCACACACACACATACACACGTTCTATGATGATGATGATGCAAGTGAAAGGGAAGCGAGTGTGGTATCTACAAAATGACGTACGGCGGCCCGCCCACCATGATTGGTGAATGCTTTTTCTCGGCACACCATGCTCGCGTGTGCATTCAGGCTGTCAATGCATACCAGCACGCGGTCCCATTCGAGTTGACACAAATCATGCAACATATCCAGCTGGATCGACGTCAGCGGCTGACGATCACTGCAGAAAGGCTGCTTTTCGTCATCTGATATGTTTGCTATCTCGTTAGTAGCATGAAGGCCCGGGGCATTGTAAGTACCTCTCTGTCTTGACCAAGGAGCAGGGGAACTCCCCAGCAAATGCTGCCGCTCGTCTTGGCTTGAAGCGGTTGACAGCGTCTCGAGTGGCTTTTGTAGGTCCAGCATAGCCAGTCGCAGGCGTGAAAGCAAGCACTGAATGCCGATGAAGGAGAGGACGAGGACTGCGGCGGGAGGGAGCCAAAGCGGGGCGGTGGCAAAAATTGTATATTTCAGCGTGGTCTTGCCAATCTGCTTTACTTTCTGGTAAAGGTTCTTGGTTTTCTTCTTCTTTTGCTTTTGCTTGGTGTCAGCTGGATGGATATCCTCGACAATGGACGGATAGCTCGTATTACGTGATCTTGATGCGAAGAATTATTATTAGAACACATCACCTTCAACGTCAGGTGAGATCCTCTTACATTGCTAAATGCTGGATACCGTCATGGAATTCATCCATGGCTTCAAGGGCTGCGGAGCAATAAGGGACAGTGCGGTCGTTGACAATGTTGGCATAGATCCGCCGGGCTTTGAATCGTGCAAGATATTGGAAGTACTCTCGATCTAAATGTCGACGTGGACGTCTTAGAAACAACAACACACCGATGTACCTTTTCCTTTCATCTTACTAGGGTCAGCCAAGACGGCGAGAATAGGAAGCTGTGCATCAAACGTATCGAGGAGCTGGAGTTGCTCGCCCGTCCTGGATAGCACGCGGCTGCAGAGATAATCGTATCCCCGGCCGAACAAAGTCGAGGGCGGGTGGCACGCGCCTAAATGCGGGGTTGCCAATGACACGAAAAGCTATTCACATGAGTTCGCCGAATTTTCTTCTTATTTCATGCGGATGAACTACTTACGAGAGGATCCACTTGATCAAAGAAACCCGCTTTACCGAGAACCCCGATAGCGTAGCGTAACATGAGGCCGCCCATCGAATAACCTGCCATGGTGATTCGTGTCACCTTTTTGTGTTGCTTCCGGAGCAAATATGCTACGTGTTGCTGGATCTGGGCGACAAATATAGCGAGTGAGCGAGCTGAATATAGTGAGAGAAACTGCCTTTATCATACCTTGTCAGCAAGTCGCTGGCCGCAGACATCAATCTAAATACGTTTAAAAAAGATATATCATAATAAACTGTGTCAGATATACGATATATAGGTGTAGTCCACGTACCCCATCATAGGTGTATTCAAATCGATTGACTCCCACATTGAGCTATGCGCAAGAAAAGAGCATGCTAAGATATTATGTCGTCCTAATCCACGGTTTCTATATTAATGTGCTTACTACGACGACTGCGCCAATCTGTTTCGTCGCATTTTTTATGAGCTGTTTTTCGAGGTAGCGCATGTGTATCGGCATACCCCACAAGCCATGCTGGAGGACAATAAGCGTGCACTCGGTGGGATTCTTGGAAATCATTATGGACGACAGTTCTCAGAATCTTGTTCCCTTTATATGGGTGTGCGCACCTTCAATATAAGCTCTGTTATGTACACCCACACAAATAACAGCGCACAGGCCTCTCTTTCTGCCTCGCGCCACCCTCTTCGCCAATCATATGCTGCGCTTTTACCTCGTCGTCTGCACAAAATATAGAAAATTTCGGTATGTGCCACTAGAATTTGTACTTGTCGGCCTTGATAGTAATAGTGATTATATCATGAGTTGTTATATATCAACAGGGTGGATCCGCCACTATGAAGCTGTATCGATGAATGAGCACCTATATGTATCCCTCGTACCTAGGAATATATCCGCATCATTCCCATGTGTTTGGTACCCTGTGACACGGTCCACACTCTACAATTCACCTTCCAATGTCCCAAGTGTAACATTCGGTACCATTGACAGTCCAGGGTCGGCGAGATTCCCGTGCTGACTTCCCAACTCCACCGGTGAGCTTTCTTCTCGATACAAATGTGCGCGTATAATGATGTGTAATACAAAGAAAAATGCATATGAATATGTGTACGGATGTGTAAGTCTATCAAGTAAGTGAAAGCGGGTAAATGAGGAATTGATGGCTTCTACAGGGTGTCACACAGCAGAAAATCAAAAACAGATCTTTTTTCAAGATTGTTCAGAAGCACATGTCCTGAACGGAATCCACAAAGTGTTGCACGAGCGCGCGTCCACCACTGTTCTCAAACCGCTTTTGGCGGCACACGATGCTGCCGTGGGCGTTGAAACCCTTGATGAAAACCAAGACGCGTTGCCACTCGAGGCGGAGCAGACGATCGCGCATTGTATGCTGATCGTCGGTAAGGCCCAAGCTATCGGCGGGCTCGACGTCCGGCGACGGCTTGATATTGTAGAGAGATTCCCAATGGACGTCCTTGGTCTGGTGCATTTCGGCCGGGGAAGCGTCCTGTGGCGGCTCGTTGGTCGCATCGAGGGCATCCATCAGGAGTGCATTCTCTTCACTGTCCCGCTTGTGGTCGAGGAGGATGTGTTGCGCTTCGGGGTGGTCGCCAACTGTGCTCATCAGACTGTCTTCGCTTTGGCCGTGGAGAGCATGGGTGTTTGTCTCGACGACGAGTGCGGCCGAAGCCAGGAGGCGGGATACCCGGAGACGTGACACGAGGCCCTGGACACCAATGTAGGACAGTGCAATCAAGACAAAGATCGGTAACAAGGGGGACAGCGCAACGATGGCAACTCGGATCAGTTTTGCTTTTGAGAATGTCTTTTTCTTTTTGCGTTTTTCGAGCTGACGCTGACTGGGTCGGGTCGGGTCGCGTTTGTCAATGGCTGTGATGATGGATGTATATTGGGTATCAACGGAGCTGAGCAAGAGGATCAGCATCACGTGCGTAGAAAAATGCTGGTTTGGCTTACACTTCAAGCTCTTTTAGGGACGTAAAGTAGTTGACCTTGTCAAGAGCGGACGTCCAGTAAGGTACGGTGCGGTCGTTGATAGCGTTGGCGTATGTCCTGCGTGTCTTGAATTTGGCAAGGTAGGTATAGAACTCTCGGTCTATAGCAAGTCATGAGCATACACATGACGATCGCTATATAATCTTCTATCGCGACTTGCCTGGATCAGTCATGACGACCAAGAGAGGATGACCGCGGTTGTCAAAATGATCCCGCATTTGTAGCTGTTCGCCTGTGCGAGACAAGAATCGACCGCTAACAAAGTTGTAGAGCTTGCTGAAAGCAGACGCATCCCCGCGATGACTTCCCAGATGAGGTGTGGCAAAAGTGACAAAAAGCTAAGGCAAACGGAGTCAGGCACAGCCATCACGGTTCGAGCGGATCACTCACGGTGGGCTCGATCGAATCAAAAAAGCCGGCTTTCCCTAGGACACCAATGCAATACCGGGCGATGAGACCACCGAGCGAGTAGCCAATAATAATGAACCGGTCGACCACTTTTTTCTTGTCCTTCAGCCGCTTGACATGGTCTTGTATCTGTCATCTGACGTATCAGCTAATGTATTCATGCAAGGGATCTGCACCCGCTTTGTCTTACCTTGGCCGCCAGGCGCTGGCCACAGATATCGACCTAGCAATTATAAACTTGGTTATGACAACGAGAATAGATAGCGTCATAGATAGGGCTTACACCGTCGTAGGTATATTTGGCTTCATTGACGTCCGAATTGAGCTATGCAGGACAGCAAGATTAGTGAAAGGGACAATAGAAAAGAAAAGGCAAACATACAATGACAACTCGCTCTGAGTCGAGGGTATCTTTTAACTTGGTTTCGACATAGTTCATATGGCTCTGCACACCCCAGAGACCATGTTGCAAGACGATGAGTGTGATTCCTTTATCGGATGCCATTAGAAAAGAAAAAAGGGTGACAAGGGAGCTCGGCTCTTTCGGGGCTGCATAGTTTATACAGACGGCATTCGGAGAAACGTTGGTCCGAGTTGAAAAAGGCAATGCCGCGTACACAATTCCACGCCTTTTTGCCATATCTGCCACACCACTATGGACTCGGCCTCGGCTAAATCAGCTCAGGTCAAAGAGACCCTCGATAGTATGTATAAATAGAAAACAAAGCCATTTGCTTACTGTGGCCCTGACTGCATTGTGCACTAGTCTTGCAGGAAATGGCGAGTATGTTGAACACCAACTTGGATCGTGACACGATTGCGCTTTGTGTGTCGCTCTGCGAACGTGGCGTGAATCCTGAAGCACTGGCTGTAAGTCATTGTGATTGAACAGGATCTTCAAATATTGATCGTGACAACAACAGGAGGTGATCAAGGAATTGCGGAAATCATAACAAAAGCAGAGTTTGGCTTGCGAGTCTATGAACGATACCATTTACCCCCATTTTTTTAACGTCATCCTACCACTGATAACAACGTTGCATATTCAACTTTTTTTTTGTATTTTTGCTTCGACGCTCTTTATTGTGAAATGGCAGATGATTGTTACTGGGGGGGCGGAGGGCGGGTGGAAGGTGAATAGAAAGGGCTCATGGGAGGTAAAGCGCCGCTGGGTGTGCGGGTGGCTGTTTCTTTGGGTCCCTTGAGCCAGTTGGCTCGATGGCCTGCCTCGTATACTTCTTCGAGCACCTTGCCAAATGTGCCATTCTTGCGGTATTCAATGTACTTTTTGTAAAGCACCAAAGCCTAAAGATAGATAGAAAGATAGATAGATGGACGGATAGATAAGTATCTCTAAGTCTGAGGTCCCCCGGAATCTATACTTGGACTTACCGTCTCAGCATCCTCGATACTGTCGTGGCTCTCGGACTGGATGTCCTGCTGAAGCAGATGCCATGCCAAGAAGCGCAGCGAAATCTTGCGGTGCCGATTCCGGATATGGTAGATATCGACCGTATCAATGATTTGCTCGGGGGGCACCAAGATATCTATAGAAAAGGAAAGCCAAGCCAAAGCATGATCAGAAAAGAAAAACTGCTGATAGTATGTGTTTGTTAGCACTTACTGATAGTTCGGAAGTCTTTCTTGAGACCGTGTCCGATAAAGATACATCCCAGGTCAAGAAGCATGCGCAGTTTTTTGTAGGCCACCTTGAGTGGTACCAGTGTATGCTTTGTCGTAGCCACATCCAAGTCTTCCGCTAATGACAGATGATGATGAGTGTCACACAATCACACACACAGAGAGAGAAAAAATCAATCGGTTTGCTTACGTTTGATACCGCTGAACTCGGTCAAGTAGTCGACCACAGGCTCGGGCGTGGCGATATAGTCATCGATGAAAGGCTTGCCTTCCTTTTCACCTTCGCCACGGAGCACACTGACACGCGCCAAGGTGAGTGTGCTGGGCCGGATCATCGACTTTGTGCCGTCGCTGCGGACTTCGGTCTCTTCCTGGTTGAGGGCGACAAACTCAGCATCTATCGCGATGAGCGTGCCCTTGTGAGGCATCTCGTCTGGACCGAGGACTTCATGGGCCTGATCCTCCCGTGGGGTTCTGGCATGCAGAGGTGAGCGAGCGTGCAAAGCTATGAGCGCGATAGGACTTACTGAGCAATGGACATGTCCTTGAACAAGAGCGAGTAATCCACTTCGGAGGGGAGGACGGACGTGCGCAGGAGCTTATCGAGATCCACACGACGGTAGTGTAGCACGGCCGGGGTCTGTGACCACGTGGCACTGGATATGAGCTGGCGAAAAAATTCAGATGATAGGAACATACCTTCCATGCGCCCTTGAAAGAAAATACTTCTTCGGGTCGGATGCGCTTGACCAAAAAGTCGTTAAAGAGATACCAAGGTGTCTTGTCAGGCGATTCCAATTCTTCCGTAGGCACTGAAGAAAGAGAAAGCACACTTAGCACACACCACCACAAAGAGTACCATGTTACCTTTGACTTGTGCGACCAAATGCGGTATTTCGTCGTCGGCATGAATTTGCAAGATGGTGGACTAGATAAGAAAACCGTCAATCAAATTTTGTATCAAATGCACTCTCACTGCAACATACGGTCAGTTCATAGATGGCACAGTTGTCGGGCGACTGCATAAACTCGGGGGGTATCTCGCGTCCGACAGGAAGGGCACGAATAATGAGGTCTGATCCGTTGAGATGGATACCAAACCGGTCGGGGACCCATGACGCCGGCTGCTGCTGGGCTGGGCTCTCACCGTCTTCGGAATCTTCCTGCTGCTTTTTCGGCTTGGGTGTGTTGGGTCCGTTCTGACGCCAGATAGTGGCCTCGTCGCTGCTGCCTGCGCCCGAGTTGATCATCAGCACGCCGGGCAGACCCTGGATGACTTTTTTCGTCGTGGTAGGTTGATATTGCCGGCACTCGCTGCACCATGCCTTGGTCTGGTTTTCGCGATACATGCTGCCCTTGAGAATGCTCGTGAACGAGCGCTTTCGCAATTTTTGATCTTGTTTCTTGGGATACAGCATGTCGACCACGAACGGGTAGGTGATGCGCGTTACTTCGTTATGGCAGCTGCTGCACGTGCTCTGGCTCATGGTCTGTAGGCCAAACAGCTGCTGAATTGTCGAAGGCGCCTCGGGCTCTTGCCGGAAGGACTCGCAGATGAGTGGGTTGGACCCCGGTGTGTTCGATTCTTGATGGAGCTGCTCCAAGATGAAACGCGTAAAGTTCTGCATCAGCATCGAATAGGACGTTTGCCGGTCAGGTGTGTCGGATTCAAACAGGCCCAGGGCTTCGGCTATGATGACATTGCGTGAGTTTACACACGCGCCTTGACAAGCATTTCCCTCCTCCACATCTTTCGTCTCTCCTTTCTTATTTCATCTTCTTACCTTGGGGAAACGTGCTAAAAGCGCGCAAGAAATTAGTCGCCTGACAATTTTGTCCTTTTGAGTCTTCAAGCATGCGAAACAAGAAGCCCAGCTCACAGAGAAGGCAGTGTTCGCGCGCGCAGTCGATCTTGATATGAGATTTGGCGATGGTGCGGAGGGGAATGTTGAAATACAAGACTTGCAAAAGCGAGTTGCAATACGAGTTGCGAATATGGGTTTCGAGACCACCGAAATGCGTCCGGTTGTAGTAGCTAGCGAAGAAAAAAAAAAAAAAAGAACTGGTAAGCCATACGTGGCGAGAGACGCCGCTCAATACTTTTACCCAAAATCAAAATCGTCGACACCGAATTTGCTGTACAGGATTTCGACCCGGCGATAGTGTTTGGGCATGATGAGTGCGAGGGGGTCGTTGGATGCGAGGTCACCGACGGACGAGGACCGGCGGCCCGAATGCTACTTTGTGTTATAAAAAAAAGTCCATTTTCCTTTGAAGAAATCTCACGCCACCGTACCTTTGGCTCTTCTTCGTCATCCTCCAAGAGGACCGAGCTCGAGAGCAAGAGCTCGCGCTCCTGTTCTGACCGGAACTTGGGAATATCTTTATTGTGTTGGTGCTTCTTTTTTCGGGGGGCCTGATTCCTCCGCGCATTGCCCGGGTTGGGAGCGTATCCGACGAAATCAATCGTCTTCATGTTGCGGATGACTTCGGGGTCGATTTGGGGTGTGGGCTGACCGACGTCGAAGCGGGTTTTGGCTGGCCAAGCGGAGAGGAGTTGTTCAGAGTAATACGGCATGCCGACCGAAGAAAGTGGACTAAAAACGCATTGGTATCAGTAAGCCATATTGGCTTGGTTTGTTTTACCTGTCCTCTGCCATTGTCACCGAGGGAGGTGCAGTGATATCGGGTGTTTCGAGGGACATGGAGTAAGGGTTCACGTTGTAATCTTGCGTGTCTGCAAACTGATGCACGCAGCCCGCGCCATCGCCAAAGGCCAAGGTTTGTGCTGAGCTCGCAATGTCCATGGCGGTGATGTAGCTCGAGGTCTGGATCTGATAGAACTGGGCTGGCGGGGCATAGGAGCCCATGGCAAGACTTGAGACATCGCACATCTGGAAGTGGCCGGCCTGCGACGCGACGAGGCAGGTCGTCGATAGAGTCGGGTGCATGCGGAGGAACATGGGCCCACTCGGGAACGGGATGGGAGCTAAGGATCGCACCATCATGCGGATATCGTAGACTTTGACGAGCGGATCAATGACCAATGAGTTCTGTCTATGAGGGGGGGGGGAATAATGCGGTTTGGTATCCGCCTGCTCACTCTTGTTTTTTGTATGGTTCCTACCTTTGAGAGAAGCCACAGGTGACGAGGAGATTACCAGAGACGTCGAGGTCGGATAAGGTGGCGGTGTGGGCCTGGACTTGCTGCTCGACTTTCATCGTGCGTGGGTCGCGGAGGGTCACGTCACCGAGCATCGAGCCACAGCAGACCGCCCGCGGAAAGCTGCGCATGACAACAATGTTGGACGCGCCTGGAATGGTACGCGTGATGGCACCGCGTGCGACGTTGACGCATAAAAGATCGTCTTGCTGGCCGGCAACCATCAATTCGCTGCTGGAGGTGAGAGTGGTTGCGGTCATACAATGCAAGTCTTTTGTCTGCTCGTCACTATGATAACGGTGAGATACACAGTCGCCATGGATAGTCTGTGTATAGCTGTACACTACCTGATATTGAAGCGGACAACACCACGTCGATCGCGTAACTGAATCGAGTTGGGCGTGACAGCCAACAGGCCACGATCGATAACGCGGATCTGGCGTACCTGCTTGTCCTTGTGTGCTTTAAATGAAGTGTAGCGCTGCAGGCCATTGCCGTAGTAGGAGCTGACGCGGCCCTAGAGTAAGCAAAAAGCAAAGGGAAAAAAGTTCCCGCTCGTCAATGGTGTGTCCTGTGTCCGCATGGGATGTTTGGAATTACCCCGTCGTTGCCGACCCACAAGAGTTCATAGTAAGGGTCCCAGGCGAGGGCAGAGACAGGAGCAATCTTGTTGACGCCTGGATCGCAGATATTGTGCACTTGACTCCAGGTGCTCTCCATCCGCTTTGGTTTATGCGTTCTTTGCGTTTTTTCTCGGCAAAGCGTAAAGCGATTCGGCCGGCTGACGCTATTTGGCCTGATTTTCAAGTCACACAGATTCCCCAGCTTACTGCTATTGTATAAGCACCATCCTCACCGCTGTTGCTATGATACACGCTTGCAATGCATGCAGCATAACATCCCCCAATTTTATTTCATGGATCATGTGTGTCGATAGCAGTTTAAACGTTAGAGGAAGGTACCCTCGTCCACAACACCTTTTCAGAGCGGTCGGGTAGGACAAAAATTGTTATTTCCCAGCGAATACCACTCGCACAGGGTAAAAGGCAGATGAGTCAATATCGCACGTGACTCCATCGGCGCAGGTCGGCTGGAGCAAATCCAACAAGAGAGAGAAAGAGAAAGAGAATATGTGTCGATAAAACTAAAGCTAAAAGAACAACATCCGATGTTGATGCAATGCAGCAGCAAGAAGAGGTGAGGGCCAGAACAAGGAAGCACAGTGCTAAATAAAACCATTGTATCTATATACGCACAGATCCCGTTCCTCCATATAGAAAAGACCTGGGCCCGACGAATCGGACGTGCACGCTGAGTGGGTGACAGCGTGAGAAGATGCAACAATTTTTTTATTCTTTTTTTTCTTACCTTTTTTTTTTTTTTCTATTTTCGATCGTTTTCTTCTCTGGTGTATTTTTTCGCCCTTTCTTTCACCGCTCGCAAACATGCCTGTCTCGGTGCCCTTTCTGTCCTCGCACAGATCGTTTACCATTGAACTTGCTGAGCCGGTGGTCTATCTTCGAGGCTTGCCCAGCAACCCGGCCACCCATGTGTTGAGAGGCGAAGCCGTCCTGGTCCTATCCAAGCCAATCACAGCCACCTCCGTCACTGTCAAGGTCGTTGGTAAATCCCATACTCTGTGGCCAGAAGGTAAGCTATATATCCCAATGGTGATATCCAACCAGCACGTTGCCATGGAAGCTCATGTCGTATACAAAGGCATTGGTGCACGTGGCACAAAAATGTCCCACGAGAAGACGATCCACGAGCAGAACATGATCTTGCAGACATTTGCTCAAGGCGATCTCATTCCGGCTGGCCTGCATCGCTGGCCCTTTGAGTTCCTCCTGCCCAACAGCTTGGTCGAGACCATCGAGGATGAGATGGCCAAGGTGTATTACTATGTATCTGCGACGGTGCACCGCGGAGGCATGGGCGGCGTGACGAACCTGCGCTGCCGGCGCGATATCCTGCTGATGCGGACGATGAACTGGTCCGACGACAGCACGCTGACCTCGCACGCCACGCCGCCAATGTCGATCAGCACCGAGCGGCACCTCGATAACCTCGATGCGCAGATCTGCATCGAAAAAACCATCGTCTCGTCCGGCACGCAGCTTCCGCTCTCGATCGCGATCTCGCCCACGCAGAAACACATCCACCTCGAGTCGATCAACATCATGCTCACCGAGCAGCGCGTGTACCGTCTGCCTGAATTTGGTGCACGGCGGAGCGACGGCTACGATTACAAACTCAAAATGGCGTCGGCGACCGACATCTGCGAGGTCGAGACCGACCCGATCCCGCCTATTCGACTCGCGCGCGCTATCACGACCAAAAACGCCCACATTTCACTCGACAACCACCATTTTTACTACCGCTTCATGTTCCACCTGCCCAACTGTGTCACCCTCAACCATACCAGCACCTACCATGAGGTCGACATCAAACACTACCTTCGCATGCGCATCGAACTCTCGCAGCCCCACCAGCAAGACCGCACCGTCATCCACTTCGAAACCCCCATCACCATCCTCGACTGTCGCCTTAAGGAAGATTTCTCGGCCCTGCCCACCTACGAAGAATCGCTCTCCAATCCAAAGCTAGAAGACGAGGAAGCTAAGCCTACCGGCTTCTTTGTCTGCCCTTGCTATCTTGAGTACAGAAAGAAGCGCAAATGCAGCCGTCAAGAATGGATGAGTATCCGCCAGCATAGCCAGCACGGGGATAATAATTTTGACGGCATACCACCCCCGCCCTACGAGCGTCTGCTGAGCGAGAAACAGCGATGATGATTTTTCTTTCTTCTTTTTTCTACATCCATCCATATTATTCATAGATACCTCTCATTCATCTTCACTTGTCGTTCTACTACTTTTTCTTCATTTGCTTATCCGTTAATACATTTAGTAATTATTGCTGCATTGTTCTCTTATTCCGTTTCCGGTGGCCTGATGATGCATGACCGTGATATGATATGATTTGATATGATTTGATATGATATGATAAGATGCAATGTACCACTTAAAAACCTTCTTTGAATTTGCACCTCTTGTTTGACCCGGAGTAGAACGATCTTGGCTGATACCCTTGTGTTGCATCACAAGGAACGCGCTCCTTCTCGCTGCCATCCAAAACCATGTGGCTCGGTGTCACCTTTTATCGAGTAGTGCACACCCATGCAGGTACTTCACGTGGTTGTCGCTCTTCCAGTGATCGCCGTTAAACTCGGGTTACGCAAAAATAAAACACTATCCCGATAGAAAGCACGCCATTTAGAAACTTCGTAGTCATGCTGGACAGAATAGTTATCCAATGCCTGCCGTATCAGTAGTCCTTTATTGCGAATTGCACAATGGCATATATTGACAAGATCCTGATACGATGGACTAAATAAGCCTCGGAAATGCGATATGTTGGCGAAACACAAAGTATTCGATATTTTATGTATTTAACGTGTGTTTTATGTTGTTTTTGCATGCATTTTTCGAATCTCACGACAAACGAAGAAAGCTTGTCCCTGAGAATTGATCACATTGGGTAACTCTCGAAGGTAGCACATTTCTACCAAGCATGATCAACTACTTGATATCGCCAACAAATGAACCCTATAAACACATTCAAAGTGTCTCATGAGCACGAACATACAAAAGTTATCATAAAATGGTGATATGAACTTGAGTATGAATGGCGACAACAGGACAGTCTATGCATACTGTTTCTTCAGCTTCTTCTATTCTTGCTACTCTATATCTCCCTCCTTCCGTCGCTCAAAATCTGGCCTGTTTACCTTGCCATGGGCAGACGAACAGCTCAGCAAGACGACGAAACACAAGTTACTAGAACGCAGACGAGACTAGAAAAACGTAGGTCGAAAGATCTCCCACAAAATTCGAATAGTCCAAAGCGGTCTACTTTAACAACAGGTATTAACGCAAATCTTACTTAAGAGTGTATTTCAATAAAATAGTTGAGTCTTTCGACCAAGTGTGGAACGCAGTGACTCAGCCCCCTCTCAGAGGCACCAATATGATCGATTCTGATGTAATCACCCACGCACCCCATCGTCCTCAACACCGAAAATGCTATCTAGCAAGCTGCTACTCTCTTTGCTGAAAGTTTTTTTTATTATTTTTTTTTCCTTATATTTTTGAAATAATATAACCATTTTTCCCTGACCAAAATATTGCATTATGACATGTCTTCAACCCGAGTGATGGCTACGACTATTCTTGAACGTCACCGCCAGATCAAAACCATGCTGCGTTGATCTTTCTGGTGTGCAAGCCCGGATACTCCGATTTTTTTTTCTTTGTTTGCTCAATCCTTACATTATGCTGCTGATATATATTAACATATATCTAAAGGAAAACTACTGGATTTCATATAAGATGATTAGCTGCTTCTGACAGAGAGAATGGGAAAGATACCATGTGGCGATAAAGGATTATACAACTGGGCTGTCAAAATCATGGGGGGTCCAATCATCTCGCTGCGGTACCTCGATGCTTCGCGCGTCCTATTCGAAGCGAGTATTGGCGAAGCTGTCAGAGAGCCTAATTTTTTTTCCAGCAGATGCTTGTCTGGATGATGTGGAGCATAAAGCGCCAAAGCTTTCTCCAGACTGCTGGTCAAGAGACGCGTGTTTTAGATTCGTGTCACTGACTACGTGTTCATTGCTGAATTCCTATTATTCTCGCATGCGTTACCAAGTGAGCCAGAAGCCTATATGAGCAAATGATTGGGCAGACCTCCTCTGTATCCACGCAGCTCGCAGCGTAGCTCAGGGACCAACCGTGAACCACGTCATCAGTTTTAACCAGGGATCCCAACACATAATGTATTGTGTGTTTTGCAGCTGACTCTGGTCGGTATTTCGGCCATATCAAGTGGTGTTCATGGTAGTGACTCTCGAAGAAGAAAAAATTCAATGCTGTACCCTGATATAACTCGAAACGGGTTTTGAAATATCACTTAGGAATCTACCGTAGCGAGATTCCTCTCGCTGCTGAAGTATAGATTATGTACAGCAACATTGAGGCGTGAAGATCCCAAGCTTGGGAAAAGAAAAGAGATTTTTTAAGTGATGGCTATTAGTGCAACTGGGCTCTCTTATTTAGCATGATAGAAGACATATGACTCACTTGTCACTGAATAAAACATGGTGCTATACTATCCGTAACCAGTACAAGTAAATGCGCATCTGTATATGCAATGATTCCATCTCATATGCTCCGGTACTTGAATAATTAACGTTTGTGAACGTCATAACGTTATACCGAAGCTTGGATCACGAATCCTATTACCAACTCGGTTTTATTGTGCGTACATATATAGCCATCGACAATGAGCAAGTAAAAAGAAAGATAAAGAGAGAACAACTAGGACAAAGTATCTTTCGATGTATTGCATACCGGTCAGCGCATCGGAACTAGCTTCGGAAGAAGGTGGGGACAACTCTGTTGTGCCAAGCATCAATAATCTTGAGACTAACTGATTTGAGTGCGGTAGCCCCATTTATCACAGCTGTAAAGGATGAGCAGTGTATAGCTATGCAATTCGTCTGGATACTTACAGTCTTCACCCGGATTCCCTTCGTTCGAAGTCGCCTGCTGCGGGAGCAGCTTTGACTCGGGGAATGGATACACCAAGCCGTGATGAACGAGGCTAAAGAACGCATGGGGAATACAGATGAAGAGAAGTACATGTCAGAAGGATGTAAGGCACGACGGGATCTAGCCGAAGTTTGGACACACTATTATTTGTATGTATATCCGTTGTGAGATTTGTTATGCATCTGGACGCTTTTTGGCATCGTCTTTTGCAATATTTCCTGCACGCAGAAGTAAAAGTAAAAAGGCGAAATCAAACCTACGCGTAGAGTGTCCCATCCAATTCGTAGCCAATGTTCTTTTCGCACCACTTAGTGACCTACTGAATAGTCTGCATACGCTGGGTTGATCAACATGGATACCAGGTGATATCCACAATCGGTCGAGGAAGAATGTCAATACGAACTGACGCCGCATATGTGGATAACTGCTATAGCCGGTGGTTGTATGTCTCAGACATAAGAGACAGGATCCACAGCTGTGGCGCAATGGCTACTACGTTCACTGAAAATAAGTGAAATCATCGGGTGACCAAGAGGAACCCCAAGAATTCCAAAAACGAAGTTATACAAGTATACAGCGTATCTTCCTGGGTATCCCATGGGTGATGCAGTGGTTCCAGTCTGCAAAAATTGGCATACTACAGTGCCCAATATCCTAAAGTGCCTATCCCACAGTCGTTAGCGCGACATCTATCTCCTTCGAAAAAGAAATATAACACATTGGAAACGCGTCGATTCAGATAAAATCTGGGTGGTATAATATTCACGATGCCGTTCCATATTCTTTAGCAAAGGGCTTTACGTCAAATCGCATATCTCTAGTATGCTTTCATTATCGCTACTCGTAGATGATCTTATGCTGTATGGTTTGTTAGAACGTAATATAGTGATTTCTGTTCCATGCTAGCATGCACATATACAAGTGAAATGCTTCATCACAATCAGAAGGACAAGACGTCTTTCCAGGGTGAAATAATTACTGCCTATGTACATACGATTTGACAGGTATTAAATATGAATACATGATAGTCATACGCGTCACGTGGCTCCTGTATATGTTGCGACTCTGTTCAGTGTATACTCTAATTCAGCAGCAGATTTCATCAAGAAAAGAGAAAGACGTGGAAATCGCCAAAATCCTAGATTGGTACTCTGGCCTACAAAAATATTGCAGCCCAGTTAGCCTACCGCCTACATGTTATCACGCCCATGTAAGGATACGGAGTATGTATGATTTTCCAGAAAATACGTGATGGGAGTACAGTAGCCTAGCGAAGTAGGTTTTTTGAGGCTGACCAAATTATAAGGCATGACGGCTTTTGGACATGTCGTTATATGAGCTTCTTTACGTAACATGAGGACTATAAATGTGGGTAAGTACATATCAAGACGTGTTGACGGTTAAATTCATAGAGTAAGAGCAATGGGGATACCAAAAAGAGTATCCAATGTATGTGGCTTGGAGCAGCTTTCATTTCTTCAATGCTCGTGTCACCATCACATTGACTGCCGCCGGTTTCAAAGGGAACTTTTTTGAATTTTGGGTTGGAAAAGACCGCTGCACCCCAATCGATGTGTTCAATATCTGCAGGGAACCCACTGGGAAATCTTCGCATCTTGTCTTCTCTGGAACTTTATTTGTTGTAAACCAGCCCTCATTTTCCTTGCTCCATCCATCTCCTTTTTTTTTTTTTTTGGATTCATTTACCAAAGCTTTGGACAGAAGTGGACCCTTGTTTTGAGAGCGCGCACGGACCAGCACCGACAGCATAGCCCAGGTGAATGGAACGCGACTTGAGAGTGTCTGGCCCTTTACACCTGGCGAAAACTTCGTAGCCAGATGATGATAGATTAAAAAGTTCTAATGTATCTATTCTAAGGATCCTATACGAGGCTTTCTGCATCATATAATGGAAGTTACAAGTGCCTTGTCTCCATTATTACTACAGTCATGCTATTTGATCATGATACTTGTTTGTTTGACTTTCGAGGTAACATGGAGGTAAGTACCCGCTTTGTCCCACTGCAGTAGGCGGATGATTTTCCCCCAAACTATCCAACAAGAGAAAATGAAAGAATAAAAAAGAATTGCGTACAATTTTTTTTAGAAATGAATTTGTAGACGAGATCCAGGCACAGCGAAACAGGAAAAGAGCGAACCTCTTGCCTGTCAAAATTATTTTCTCCGTTCGGGATCCCAAAAAAGCTGCTGCCCCAGTGTGATGATGACCGATGTATTTCTGCTACTCCTGCCTCGTTTTCTCCCACCTTAGTAAATACCATGAGGTAATAGACTATTCTCGATAAGCATATGGTATGAAGTTAGGCGCATGATAACGAAAGAAAATGGAAAGATAAAAAATTTTTTTGGGAGAAAATAAAAGGCGCTGTTGGGCCATTGGCCCTGAGGCAATGGGCATTGTTTCAGCCAGTGGGGCATATTCGGACCGCCTCGGGGTCGGATCATCCGACCCCCAGCAACAGTAGAAAAATGAGCGGTGGACGCATAGATATTCATGAGGCAGATGTTCGTATCAGCTACACGGTGAGGTATCTAGCCATGCAAGGTGAAGAAAGCAGTCGATCCCCCAAAGAACGTCCCCAAAATGAATTGATGGCATCCCCCAATGTTAAGAGAAAATGGGCCTCGCCAGCAGTGCGCGTTGGGGTGTCGGTCACACCCCGATAGTGCGATTGAAACCCAGACGCCCACACATTTGGGTATGTTGCTAACAAATTGTGTGAGACCTTGTCAAAAAAGAAAAGGAAAGAGACAACTTCACTTTTTTCTTCTTCACTTGCTCTCTTTCCTCTTCATACCGCAACCTCCGCCAACACTTTCCTCACACCCCTCCTCCTCTCCTCCCTCCCTCCACTACACTACACTTGTACATCATATCCCATAATATGTTTGATAAAACCAACCTTCCGAGCCATTTCTTGGGTACGTCGAAAGTCAGCTTCCATGCTGCTCATGTAGATATTCACACGTCAAATTTGCTGTTACAGGTGGCAACGCTGTCGAAGCCGCCCCGCAGGGAGCTGTGCGCGACTTTGTAAAGTCTCATGAGGGTCACACCGTCATCAGCAAGGTGCTGATTGCCAACAACGGCATGGCGGCTATGAAAGAGATTCGGTCTGTGCGCAAGTGGGCTTATGAGACCTTTGGCAACGAGCGGGCGATCGAGTTCACGGTCATGGCGACACCAGAAGATCTCAAGGGCAACGCAGAATATATTCGCATGGCTGACAACTACGTCGAAGTCCCTGGTGGTACAAACAATAACAACTATGCTAACGTCGAGCTGATTGTCGACGTTGCCGAGCGCACTGGCGTGCACGCCGTCTGGGCAGGATGGTAAGTCCAACAAGGAAGGGACGTGATGCATTCGAGATACTGAACCTGCATGCGTTAGGGGCCACGCCTCCGAGAACCCACGGTTACCCGAGATGCTCTCTCAGTCCAAACACAAGTGCGTCTTCATTGGTCCGCCCGCCTCGGCCATGCGCTCGCTGGGTGACAAGATTTCATCAACGATCGTTGCTCAGAGCGCGGACGTGCCCACCATGGGTTGGAGTGGTGACGGTATCACTGAGACGGAGGCCAACGCAGACGGCCACGTCATGGTCCCTGAAAAGGTCTACCTCGATGCATGCGTGCAGACCGCCGAGGAAGGTCTGCGTGCGGCGGAAAAGATCGGCTACCCGGTCATGATCAAGGCCTCCGAAGGTGGCGGTGGCAAGGGTATCCGCAAGGTCGAGGACCCATCCAACTTTGCTCAGGCTTTTGCCCAGGTCCAGGGTGAGATTCCCGGCTCGCCCATTTTCATCATGAAGCTCGCAGGCAACGCCCGCCATTTGGAAGTCCAGCTGCTTGCGGATCAATACGGCAACGCCATCAGTTTGTTCGGTCGTGACTGTTCGGTTCAGCGCAGACATCAAAAGATTATTGAGGAGGCTCCTGTCGCGATCGCCAAGCCCGATGTCTTTGAGCAGATGGAGAAGGCCGCCGTCCGCCTTGGCAAACTCGTCGGTTACGTCTCAGCTGGTACGGTCGAGTACCTGTACAGCCACGTGGACGAGAAGTTCTACTTCCTCGAGCTTAACCCGCGTCTCCAGGTCGAGCATCCCACGACCGAGATGGTGTCAGGCGTCAACTTGCCTGCCGCCCAGCTCCAGATTGCCATGGGTATCCCGCTCCACCGTATCCGCGACATCCGTGTCCTCTACGGCGTCCAGCCCAACTCAGCCTCGACCATCGACTTTGATTTCTCGACCCCCACCGCTTTGGAGAGCATCCGTCGCCCTGTGCCCAAGGGCCACGTTATTGCCGTCCGTATCACGGCCGAGAACCCCGACGCCGGTTTCAAGCCCTCGTCGGGTACGATGCAGGAGCTCAATTTCCGCTCGAGCACCAACGTCTGGGGTTACTTTTCCGTCGTGTCCGCTGGCGGTCTTCACGAGTACGCCGACTCCCAATTTGGTCACATTTTCGCGTATGGCGAGAACCGTCAGGCTGCGCGCAAGAACATGGTCATTGCCTTGAAGGAGCTCTCGATCCGTGGTGATTTCCGCACCACCGTCGAGTACCTTATCCGCTTGCTGGAGACCCAGGAGTTCGAGAACAACACGATCAACACGGGCTGGTTGGATATGCTGATCTCCAAGCGCCTTACCGCCGAGCGTCCCGACGCGATGCTCGCCGTCTTCTGCGGTGCCGTCACTAAGGCCCACACCGCATCGCAGGACTGCTGGCAGCAGTACAAGGCCAGCCTCGAACGCGGTCAGGTGCCCGGCCGCGACATGCTCAAGACCGTCTTCACCATTGACTTTATCTACGAAGACAACCGCTATAACTTCACCGTGACGCGCTCCGCGCCTGGTATTTACACCCTTTACCTGAATGGCACCAAGAGCCAGATCGGCGTGCGTGAGCTGTCCGATGGCGGTCTCCTCGTCTCCATCGACGGCAAGTCTCACACCACCTACTCCCGCGAGGAAGTCCAGGCTACACGTCTGATGATCGATGGTAAGACGTGTCTGCTCGAGAAGGAGTCGGACCCGACCCAGCTGCGCAGTCCCTCGCCCGGTAAGCTTGTCAGTCTTCTCCTCGAGAACGGCGACCACGTCAAGGGCGGCCAGGCGTATGCCGAAATTGAGGTCATGAAGATGTACATGCCCCTTGTTGCTACCGAGGACGGTCACGTGCAGTTCATCAAGCAGGTCGGTGCCACGCTTGAGGCGGGTGACATCATTGGTATCCTTTCTTTGGACGATCCCAGCCGTGTCAAGACCACCCTGCCCTTCACTGGTCAGGTTCCTGCCTTTGGCCCGCCCCACATCACCGGCGAAAAGCCCATCCAGCGTTTCCATGCTACCAAGCGCGTGCTCGAGTGCATTCTTCAAGGTTACGACAACCAGGCTCTGGTCCAGACGGCCGTCAAGGATTTGCGCGAGGTGCTCAATAACCCGCAGCTGCCCTACTCGGAAGTCGCGGCCATGATGTCGGCCATGTCGGGCCGTATGCCGCCCAAGGTCGAGCAAGGTCTGCAGGATCTCCTCCAGACCCGCGAGAAGCCCTTCCCTGCCACTGAGATGCTCGCTGTCATTGACGACTTTGCCCGCAACCACGTTCACTCCGCGGCCGAGGCCAGCGCTCTCAAGAACACTCTTGGTCCCCTCACCGACGTCCTCGAGCGCTATCGTAAGGGCTTGAAGCACCACGAGTTCTCGGTCTATGTCGAGCTGATGGAGCAGTACTATGAGGTTGAGATCCTCTTCAGCGGCCAGCTCCGCGATGAGGAGGTCATCCTCCAGCTCCGTGACCAAAACAAGGACGACCTGGACAAGGTGCTGGCGATCATTCTCTCGCATGCCAAGGTCTCGAGCAAGAACAACCTGGTCTTGACCCTGCTCGACCTGATTTCGCCCGCTGGAGGTGCGCTCGACAAGTTCTTCCTGCCCACACTCAAGCGTCTCTCCGAGATCGACAGCCGCGCCACCCAGAAGGTCACCCTCAAGGCCCGTGAGTTGCTCATCCTGTGCCAGCTTCCTTCGTACGAGGAGCGCCACAACCAGATGTACGAGATCCTCAAGAGCAGCGTCACCGAGAGCGTCTATGGTGGTGGCAGCGAGCTGCGCACCCCCAGCTACGATGTCTTCAAGGATCTGATCGACACCAAGTTCAACGTGTTTGATGTCCTGCCCAACTTCTTTTACCACGCCGAGCCCCACATCTGCCTGGCCGCGCTCGAGGTCTACTGCCGCCGTTCGTACCACGCCTACAAGATCCTCGATGTCGCGTACAACATGGAGCACGAGCCCTTCATCGTCGCCTGGAAGTTCTTGCTGCAGACCGCTACCCGATCCACCGACTCCAACAAGCGCATTGCGTCCTACTCGGACTTGACCTTCCTGCTCAACAACACCGAGGAGGAGCCCGTCCGTACCGGTGCGATGACTGCCTGCAAGTCGCTTGAGGACGTCGAGAAGGAGCTGCCGCGCATTCTGACTGCCTTTGATGACGGCAGCCAGGGCCAGCCCGCTCGCATGGAGAATATTCTCAACATTGCCGTCCAGAGCTCAGCCGACAAGGACAACAGCTACTGGCAGCCCAAGATTGCCGCGCTCATCAAAGCTCATACCGAGGCGTTCCGCCATGCTCATCTCCGTCGTATCACGGTGATCGTGTGCCGCGCTGACCAGATGCCCGACTTCTACACCTTCCGCGAGCGCGAGGACTATGTTGAGGACGAGACCATCCGTCACATTGAGCCCGCTCTCGCCTACCAGCTCGAGCTCGCGCGTCTGTCGAACTTTGACATCAAGCCCTGCTTCGTCGAGAACCGCCAGATGCACGTTTACTACGCCGTGGCCAAGGAGAACCCCTCCGACTGCCGCTTCTTCATTCGCGCGTTGGTGCGCCCTGGTCGCGTCAAGAGCTCGATGCGCACGGCCGACTACCTCATCTCGGAGAGCGACCGTCTCCTGACCGACATTCTCGACACACTCGAGATCGTCAGCCACGAGCACAAGAACTCGGACTGCAACCATCTGTTCATCAACTTCATCCCCACCTTCGCCATCGAGGCCGATGAGGTCGAGACCGCGCTCAAGGAGTTTGTGGACCGTCACGGCAAGCGTCTCTGGAAGCTGCGTGTCACCGGCGCCGAGATCCGCTTCAACATCCAGTCCAAGCGCCCCGATGCGCCCATCATCCCTATGCGCTTCACGGTCGACAACGTTTCTGGCTACATCCTGAAGGTCGACGTCTACCAGGAGGTCCGCACGGATAAGAACGGCTGGGTCCTCAAGTCGGTGAGCCGCATGCCCGGTGCGATGCACATGCAGCCCGTGTCCACGCCCTACCCCACCAAGGAATGGCTCCAGCCCCGTCGCTACAAGGCCCATCTGATGGGCACGACCTACGTGTACGACTTCCCCGAGCTGTTCCGCCAGGCCATCCACAACCAGTGGTCGCAGGCTGCGAAATACGACCAAGGTCTCAAGGAGCCTACCGTTGTCGTGGAGGGCAAAGAGCTCGTGCTCGATGAGGATGGCACGCTCCAGGAGATCGAGCGCGCCCCTGGCACCAACACCGTCGGTATGGTCGCCTGGTTGCTGACGCTGCGCACGCCCGAGTTCCCCGCCGGCCGCCGCGTCGTGGTGATTGCCAACGATATCACGTACAAGATTGGTTCGTTCGGTACCGCTGAGGACATGGTCTTCTACAAGGCCTCGGAGCTGGCCCGCCAGTTGGGTGTGCCGCGCATTTACCTTTCTGCCAACTCCGGTGCCCGCATTGGTCTGGCCGACGAGCTCATGAGCCAGTACCGCGTCGCGTGGAAGGACGCGGCCAACCCGAGCGCCGGCTTCAAGTACCTCTACCTGACCGTGGCCCAGTACGACCAGCTCAAGCAGAACGGCCAGGAGGGCTGTGTCTCTGTCGAGTTCATTGAAGACGAGGGCGAGAAGCGCTGCCGTATTACCGACATCATTGGTTTGACGGACGGTCTCGGTGTTGAGAACTTGCGTGGCTCCGGTCTGATTGCAGGTGCCACTGCGCGCGCCTACGACGACATTTTCACCATCACGCTCGTGACCTGCCGTTCGGTTGGTATCGGTGCCTACCTCGTCCGCCTCGGTCAGCGTGCGGTCCAAAACGAGGGCCAGCCCATCATTCTCACCGGTGCTCCTGCCCTCAACAAGGTCCTGGGTCGCGAGGTCTACACGTCCAACCTTCAGCTTGGTGGCACGCAGATCATGTACAAGAACGGTGTGTCCCACTTGACGGCCGAGAACGACCTCCAGGGCGTGGCCAAGATTGTCCAGTGGTTGTCGTACGTCCCTGCCGTGCGCGGTGGCCCGGTCACGCTGCGCCGCTCTGCTGTCGATCCTGTTGAGCGTGAGATCGAGTACATGCCGCCTAAGGGCCCCTCCGACCCCCGCCACTTCTTGGCTGGTAAGACGGATGAATCCGGTCGCTGGTTGAGCGGTTTCTTTGACAAGAACTCCTTTGTCGAGACCCTGAGCGGCTGGGCGCGCACGGTCGTGGTTGGCCGCGCCCGTCTGGGTGGTATTCCCATGGGTGTCGTCGCCGTCGAGACGCGCACGGTCGAGAACATTGTCCCTGCCGACCCTGCTAACGCCGACTCGACTGAGCAGGTGTTCATGGAGGCCGGTGGTGTGTGGTACCCCAACTCGGCGTTCAAGACCGCTCAGGCGATCAACGACTTCAACAAGGGTGAGGAGCTGCCGCTCATGATCTTTGCCAACTGGCGTGGTTTCTCGGGTGGTCAGCGCGACATGTACAACGAGGTTCTCAAGTACGGTGCCCAGATTGTCGACGCCCTGTCCAACTACAAGCAGCCTGTGTTTGTCTACCTGATTCCCAACGGCGAGTTGCGTGGCGGTGCCTGGGTCGTGATTGACCCGACCATCAACCAGGATATGATGGAGATGTATGCCGACGTGAACGCCCGCGGTGGTGTCCTCGAGCCCGAGGGTATCGTCGAGATCAAGTACCGTAAGCCCCAGCTCCTGGCCACCATGGAGCGTCTGGACCCCAAGTACGCTGACCTCAAGAAGCAGCTTGCTGAGGCTACCGAGGAGGACAAGAAGACGGAACTGAAGCGCCAGGTCGAGCAACGCGAGCAGGAGCTGCTGCCCGTGTTCCAGCAGGTTGCTGTACAGTTCGCCGATCTCCACGACCGTGCCGGTCGCATGGAGGCTAAGGGCACCATCCGGAAGCCGCTCGAATGGCGTACTGCCCGTCAGTACTTCTACTTCCGTGTTCGCAGACGATTGCAGGAGGAGTACACGATCCGTGCCATCAAGGCCAAGAAGGACCGACAGGAACTGTACACTCTCTTCAAGCAGTGGTTTGCCATTGACCACCCCGAGGCTGACTGGGAGAAGGATGACGAAGTTGTCTCGGACTGGTTCGAGAGCGGCCGTCCCCTCGAGAACATTCAGTAATTTTTCATCATATCTCTCTCTTCATGATCTTTGTTTGTTAGTACTCTATACATTCATCCGTATACTTTTTTGTTATTTTTTTGTTTCCTCTCTCTTTTTTTTCTCCATCATCCAAAGTAATACATATATATCAGACCCTCTTGGCGGAGGTTTTCATATTATATTTTACAAGCTGTGCATCGTATTGGGTTAATTTTGACCTTTCCTACGCGTATGCGGTGTCGCACATACACCAAGTTGCGTCGCAAACGCTCAAGCTTTGTTTAATCAACTTGACTGTTTCTCAGCTAACCCACCAGTTCTCAGCATCACACATTCCATCCTCGATATCAGTTGCTATCATTGTTCTACAATATTTGGGTGGAAAGTCGCTTTGTTTAGTCGATGAGTGGAGTGGGGATCCCAGATACACCAGAGGTTGGGGTGGCAGACGATGGGGAGTGAACAGCCGAGCACGTTAGATTTGTGATCGAATCCGCTCCACAGCAAAATGAGAGAAGTATAAATTATCTTGGAGCCGAGGGCTGACTTCCCGCTCCCCACACCTCTTGTCTCATATTACACCATATGGCGCCTATCCAGTTCTACGATATCAAGCTCGACAAAGATGAGCACTGGTCTCTTAACACTGCCAAGGTGAAAACTCGGTTGCGCGTGCCAGCCTCGTCATAATAGGAACATACTGACTATTCTATTTTAGACCCGGTTCGCGTTGAACCTCAAGGGTCTCGCTTACGACACCACGTTCTTGTCAATATTAGACATTCACAAGGAGATTCCCAACATCACGTGAGCCACCCGGAGAGAAGAAGGACCGCAGCGAATAGCTAATATGACACACCCTGTACTATAGTAAAACGGGTGAGCGTCCTACTGTACCTGTCATTAACGACAGCGGCAAGGTGATCCAAGAATCGTGGAAAATTGCAGAGTACCTAGACGAAAAGTACCCTGAGCCGAGTCTCTTCCATGGCAACCCTGGTCTGCACCAGTTCTTCTTGGGTTGGTGCTTCTCCAACGTTGGCCGACACGTCGGCGCCCTCCTCCTTCTCGATATCTACGAGAAAATCGACAAAGACAGCCAGCCTTTATTCCGTGAGAAGCACGAGAAAATGCTTGGAGCCACTCTGGAGGAGGTAACCAAAGATCAAGCAGGTCATATCGCCAACTTGAAGGCCGGTCTCGAATCTGTTGAGGCCGTTCTCGCCGACAACGACTATATCACCGGCCCAAAAAGTGAGCTTTGGATTGGGTGTAATAGCTGCTACGTGGTTTGCTCAGTCATTCATTATTTTAATTAGTTGGATTCGCCGACATTATCCTTATGGGTGTTCTGCACATGCTTCACGCCACAAGAGATGAGGTTTTCCGAAAAGATGTTCTTGGCTCGTTCAAGAATATCAACGCCTGGTGGGGCCGCGTCGAGAAATATACCAAAATCAAGCCGCCGACTGCTTAAGATGTCTTGCGTTTGAGGAGAAAAAAGAAATAAACTCGTTCGAATTGAATGTTTATATATGCATACAACTGCTTATTTTTCGAGCTTTGAGCTCTATGACTCCTTGATCGTTGAATTCAGAAGTAAGGCTATGAACTTGGCCGAGTCATGGCTCTGGCTTGCGGCAAAGTAGCCTACGAGAAAGCCTACACAAGACAGATATAATGAATGGACAAAGTTGCACGTGTTTACCTGTGAACCCAAAGAAGAGAAATTTCTCGCTGGTAGAGCGATGCTACCCACCATCATAATGAAGCTTTAATCATGTACAGTTACTTCGACGCCCAGCGCAATTGTGCGTTCTCCGTCTTTCTCAAGCGGGGAACCTATCTGTGGGCATCGTCTCTAAATCATGTGGTTAAGAGTGCTTTCCTTTTGTACACATCCGATGGATGCATAGTGGCGCGCATGAACGTAAATAGCCTAGGCGGCATAAAGCGAGGCATCTTTAGGCAGCACGAGGATGCAGAAGCAGATCCAAGCGAAACCTGCTCCTTATCATCTACGACGCCATTTCCACATCATTTTTGAGTATGCATTATAATTCCGTGCTTTGATATTCGGGCGTAAAATGGCTGTTGCGATGTTTTTTATTACACTTCGACGACCGATATAGCGTTCAAGGTCAAAATGGGTGCAGGCCTTTATTGTATATTTCTACCGCGGCACGGATGCCCCGAGTACTCTTCTGCCTCATTATGTCTTCCTCAAGACTCTGTGTGAATTCGTCATAAAATAGTTGGAAGAGAACCGTCATCAAACTTTCGATCCAAACCTGTTATTTCCTGTGTATACGCCGAATAGGGTAGGTGATGTGATATAATGCTTTTTAATGATCGTGTGGCAAAATGATGATACATAGTTATAAAGAAAGGGTTTACTCCTCGTCGTCTTCACCTTCCTCGCTTTCCTCCTCAATAGCTTCAGGTTCACTCTCCTCATCTTCATCCATGGCGTCGTCGCTCTCGTCGTCCTTGTCGTCCTTGTCCTCTGCGTCGTCGTCTTCATCGTCCGCTTCATCCTGGTCAGCGGCAGGCTTTTGGCTCTGCAGCTGCTTTTTCCGCTCCTCTTTCTCCTTTTGCTTCTTTTCGACATTGGCTTCCTGCTGCTCTCTGCGCTCAGCCTTTTCTTGGGCGAGACGCTGTCGCTTCTGTTCGGTCGCCTGGACTTCTTGCTTCGTCTTTTTCACGAAGCGATGGTAGAGCACTTCACCCTCGCAGAGGCCGTTCTCGATCTTGAAGAGCTGGAGGGTCAGGCGGGGGCCGAATTCCTGGAGACGGATCGAGCGCTGATTCTCCTGGGTGAGGTTCGACCGGCGGACGCGGTAGTTCTCAGGAAGCTCAACGTTGCCTTCGGGGCCGTCCTCGACGTCACTTTCGGACACGACGGCTTCCTTGAGAATGTAGTCCGAGATATCTTCGTAGCTGCCGAGGTCGGTCATGCCCGTTTTGAGGATGCGCTTAATGGACTTGGAAACGCCGACCTCCTTGACATGGATGCCAAAGTGCCGTACGTCAATCGTCTCGTTGGTTTCGTTGTAGTTGAAAAGAAGGACGCGTCGTGTGGAGCTGAGTTGAAGCTACGCCAAGAAATGATGATAAGAGAAGAATGAGTAGGAGGTTCTCATCGTGATATATCCAGACTTACCGTTTGGACATCGATGGGAGGGAACATGTTTTGAAGCATAGCCGTCATGACCTTGAACTGCTTGCCTTCCTGCTTGAAGTTGTTGAGGACAAGCAGGGGCGGGGCGAGATAGTCCATCACGGAGGTCTTTGGGTTTTTGTACAGCGCAACGCAGTCCTTAGCAAGCGCATATTCGAGCACACGGAAATGGAGGGTGGGGCCGCGCGGCACACGACAGATACGCATGTTGACGTTGGACTCGGTCTGGCTGAAAATCAAAAAGTGGGTGACGCCCAACTGACCGGACACGGCAACGAAGTCTCGAAAGCGGTTCGTTTTCCGTTCCTAGCGTTTGAAGGATGCTTGAATACGCTTCTTCCCTGGTTTTATGCATTCCATGGACTTACCTGCAGATGCTTTGCGGTGTGTGGCTGCATGACCTTACGAAAATCCTTTGTGAGTTGGGTGATCGTCCGTCCGACCTTGCCCGATCGCATAACGAAGCTCTTGGGGACGCTGGCCTCGTCTTCCGGCGTGACCTGGGCGTGCTTTCTCTTGCTTCCTCTCTACATGTACGTATAAGGCACGATCGTGTAAGTACAAGCCAGGATTCACCGAGATCGATCTATCCTACCTTCTTGCGAGCCATGGCTGTGAATGTGTCAAATAAGCAAAGAGAAGAAAAAAAAATTGAAATTTGAACAAAGCCGACAACAGCGAGCGGTGCCAGAAATGTCAAAAATGTGTGACACCACACACGTACATAGATAGATTCACAAAGCGAGCGGGAGACAACACTCAACACACAGACATTCTTTCTCTTGTATTTATTCTAGACCTTTTTTATTTCGTCTGTGTTGCCTAGTTCATATTATGAATGGACTCAAGATAATCTCCCACTGGTGTCCTTCCAACATTCTCGCCAGGGAATACAAGGCCAAGGAGTTCTGTCTCATCATTCTCAACCAACCCATTGTCCAGAAAGAAACCTTCCAACGATTGTGGGCTAATGGTAACTATATCCAACAAATAAAACGCGCCTTTTTGTTATCTGACCGCTGATATACTATTACTACTATTATCACTACCTCTACCTCTACTCTGACTACCTGTGTTTGCTGCCCCTCTATGTGTGTAGCTGCCTTCCGCTTTTGCGCTGATGGCGGAAGCAATCGACTCTACGATGCCTTTAAACACGACCAGCATAAATTAGACTTGTGAGTGTAAAGCACAACAACACACCCGTGTCCGTCAGTATTCATGGACGCTGTCAGATATGTACCAGACCAGATCGCAGGTGACTTGGACTCCATACGGGACGAAGTGCGCGAGTTCTATGAAGACAAGGTACACAAGAAAGAGGAAAAAGAGTTGAGCATAGAAGACGGCAGAAGCTGACAAGTGACGACGCACGCAGAACGTGATCATCACCCAGGACGCAGATCAGTACAAAATGGATTTCACAAAGTGCATCGATCGCCTCAAACTGAAGGAGGACGAGCTCGGTCAGACGGTAAGAGGAATGAATGGATTTGGGTAGGACAACGCTGAGAATGCTATTCTGCTTCATCCTGTCCAGTTTGATATCGTGGCTTTTCCTTCCTTGGGCGGTCGCTTTGACCAGACAATGCAAAACATCAACATGCTATATATGATGAAGGACCAAATCGAACGCCGTATGGTCCTAGTGAGCGACGAGAATCTGACCATCTTGCTGGACAAGGTAATAGACGATCTGTCCGAGATGTCACATTGTACTGAACCAATCATCCACTGGTTAGGGGTCACATCACATTCACTGTCAACCGGAATACGAAGGTAGAACAAAAACAAAAAAAAAAAAAAAAAAGGAAAGGGGGGGGGGAGAACCAACTGGGCGAGGACAAGAGTGCTTATCAGTTAACTCTCATCAGGACCCACCTGCGGTTACATTCCGATCGGCGCGCCTGCTACGGTTACGACTCGCGGTCTGAGATGGGATTTAGAGAAACATCTGTGCGAGTTTGGGGGTATGGTCAGCTCATCGAATGCGCTCGATGGTGACCTGGTCGAGATAGAAACGGATTCACCCATCGTGTGGACCATTGAAATTAAGCATAATGAACTGTAGATACCAACATCCAGACTCTTTGGTTTTCTTTTTTTTTTTTTTTCATTGTTTTTGTTCCTTTCTTTTTTTTTTTCATTTCATTTCTTTTTACACCATGCTATACTACTCATGCTCGGTGGTCCTTGTCCACTTCCCGGAGTTCCTGAGCTGAGCGCCGTTCATCCATGGATAAGATGCGCCCACTGGGATGGAACCAGAACGAGGTGGAAAGTTTCTCACGGAGCTCGCAGACGAGCAGGGCGTCGCCCGGATTGGTGCGTTGCGGCACAGCCTCGCTCCACTGAACGGTCTGGTCCCAGCGGCCCGAAACCAAACCGGTAATGAACTCGTCCCACTCGTTGTTGGTAAACGTCAGATGCAGTTTGGAGCCGCTGAGCTCCTTGGTCATCAGCAGGATGCCTTGTCCCACAGCCTTGGTCAACTGCATGATACGCTCACCCACGACGATGTTGCGCCGGAAAGCAGCCCAGTTGGTATCGTTGAGGAGAGGCTCGATCCATGCACGGTAGGTCTTCATGTTGGCGTTGCGGTCGCGGTCCTTGTCGCGGTCCGTCTTGGCGAGGATGTCGTCGGATTCCTTGATGACGTCGTTTGGGAAGAGGCGGGCAAAGGTCTTTTGGAATTGCTCAAAGGCGAGGTAGAGGCGGTAGTAGTCTGTGTTGTAATAGATGCCGTTTTGATTCATGCCGTTATCGAGATGGGGTTTCATATTGGAGTGGAATGTGAGGATGCGTAGCGAGGGTTGCAAGAGTCGGGCAGCTTCCTCGACGCTCGAAGCACCTTCGACGGTTGGGATAGGGCAGGTTTCGATCGCAAGCGAGTACTCCGTCGGTAAGCGCTGTGCCTTTTGCTCCAGGTCGTAGGATGTGATGCTCCTTAAGCGGCTGATAATATCATCTCCTATATATAGAATGCCTTTGTGAATATCTTCCGTTCTCTTACTCCTTTCCCGTTCTCTATACTACGTACGTCGACGTTCGAATTCACCGTGACGATGGGGGATTTTCGGTTTTTTAGTCGGCGCAGCGGACTGCTGTGGTACTACGTCGAAAGGCACATCATCAGAGGCCTGTCGTTTCCGCTTGCGCATCAGCGATGCTTGTGTGAGGACGCCTTGCTCGGCGTAGCGCTGCAGGAGGACGGGTTCGCGGGCAATGCGGCCGTCTTGGTAGTAGAAGCCACGCTGCTTGGGCTCCATGTCGGGCGCAGGGTCGAATGCATCGAGGAAGCGTGCTGTTGCTGGGCTGGCGGTGGCGGTGGCGGTGGCTGGTGTGGGGGGTTGTGCGGGGAGGGGCATCGGCGAAGGGAAGTGGGTGTAAGGGCGCACCGAGTACGCATCGGTGGAAGTGTCGTCTTCGCCCGAGTGACCGGCGGCAGACGACGGGCGTCTAGGAGAGTGGGTATTTTCCGCATTGGTCGGGTGGGTGAGATAAGACACAGACAGGAGCCTGGCAAGCGGAGACGCCGACGACGCCGACGACGAAGACGAGTACGACGAGGCGGTGTCAGGCCATCGCTGATTTGGCAGATCTTTGCCTGAGCCGGCGAGGCCGCAGCAGGCACTGCCGCTGGGGAGCATCACCGTATGCAGGCCGGTGGTGGTGTTGTCATCCCGAAACACAATTCTGTTCTCGTGGATCGGCTTGTGGTATTTGATATGATCACCCATCGCATAGGAGACGCAGAAGAAGAGCTTGGAGAGTGTGGAGGCGTCATTCCGTTTGCGCAGGACTTGCTTGACGATGCGAAAGAGGTCGAGTAGATCTTCGTCGGTCAGAATGTCCTCGGCTTGTGGGTGGTGGTGGTGTGTTTCAGTACCAAGGAGTGCGCATGTATCGCCCGTCTGGCTCATAGGTGTATATGTATATGTATATGTATATGTATACGGATGTATATGTGTGTGCTATGAAAGTATATCGTACGATGGAAATAGAGACAAATGCAGGAGTATTAGTAGTATACAGCCCTCGGAAGTTGTGGGAAACAAATACGAAAAGAGAGAGGTACAACGATGTGGAGATGAACCCCGACCCGGCATCTTCACCAAAAGAAGCTTCTGCCTTTCGTCTCTCGTTCCAATCCCATCTCCCCCCGCTCCCCGCACTCGCACAATCTAAACTGTATAAAAATAAAAAAAAAAGTGAAGCAGACTAGCACATCTTTGTGCATTGTACCCAACCATCTGTCTCTTGACATTATAATTCCCACTCAACATTGGGCCCGATATACGCAGTATGTCCCACCTCCAAAAGTCTGATTAAGTTTACCATGGTTACCACGATTTTCATTTGTTGCCAAGCCTACGGGGAGCGGGCCCGCTCGCAAACTAAAAGGAAACATGATGAGCTGAATGTCACACGAAATGGCCACTGATTTTGGGTGCAGAACAAATCATTCGCGCGCGTTCATTTATTCTAAATGGAGAGAGGTATATTATTTACATAGACTGATTTGCTGATTTGCAAGAGATACGATAACCATAAAGAGTAGCATAGAATACACAAAGAAAAAAGGAAATCAACGGCATATATGTACAGAATGGAAGAGAGATAGAAGAAAAATAAAGTAAAGAAAGCTTTCTACAAGATATATAACATAAAAAAAGGATCAAGGTCCAGAGGAGCAGATTCACGAAACGAGATCAAGATGGGTAAGTTAAAAGAAAGGAAAATATAAAAATATTAAAAAATAAGAAAGAAGGATCGTGCGGGGTGGATGGGTGAATGGCATCATAGGTTTCAGATTTGTGCTGGATTTTTTTTTCTTTTACTCGCAGAGCAAGGAACGGATAGACGGCAACCTGATTGGATGACTCGCAGGTGACATGTTTGTCTTTAGGTCTTTGGTGGGGAGCGACGGCAGTAAAGGAGGCAAAGTCCATCCTGCCGTTGTGGTGGTAAGAGAGGATATGACAGGCGAATTCTCGGGCGTGCATAATAAGCTGCTGCTTCCTCCACAGCTGCTCACGTCGTCGGCCATGGATCGTGTATCGGGAGATCGCTCACCGTAAGCAGTGGGTAAGGGTAAAGGTGGCGGTAGTGGTGGATCCATACATTCGTAACAAGGTTGACAACATGCACAGTCCATATCCAGGAAAAGCGGAGGTGGTGTATAGACGGAAATCACCGTGTGGATGCGAGCGTGGCGCGTGAGTTCGTCAGATCGCGAGAAGCGCTTCCCGCAGCCGGGAAAAGTGCACGTATGGGGTTTCTCGCCGGTGTGTGTCCGGATATGGCGTGTCCTGTGCTCAAGCCGTCGGAAGGCTTTGTTGCAGAGCGGGCATGGATAGGGACGTCCGCGGTCTTTTGCGGATTTTTGCCGAGTTGTTTTTGTCATATGGGTGGAGAGAGAGCGATCAACAGCTAATGTTACACGAGATACAAAAAGAGGAATCAAGCAATAATTCACCACGAAGGTGTTCGTGTTGTTCTTTCCTGCTATAAAAATACAAAAAAGAAATGATGATCAAGCGAAAAAAAAAAGTGAAGAAAAGAGGATACTACCAGTAACAAAGCATGACAGCTAGCTATTTTATATGGCAAAAACATTGTCTATCTCTGCGCATGCTTTTTCTTGCCGATCCCGTGTGATAACAAAAACTTTGCATTGAGGGGGGCAATGAACCATACACGCCTGTTAAAAGCATAAAGAGCAAAAAAGGGGCCAGGGGCTTCTCGCCAAAAATGGGTATCCATTCTACAGATAACGAAGACGAAGCGGGAGGGGGGGGGTGTTCATCCGCTCGTAAAGTGGGAACCCCCCTCTTTTTATCTTGCATAGACTGCTATACATGGTTATCGCCATAGAATGACACGGCATTCTCTTATACATACAGGCTGTGTCACCTGACAGTGTTTACGTACATGGTGCATATTCATTCTTGTGCCATGCTTCCGAATCTGGAATCATCGGGATACCCTGGTTCTTTTCGCTTATCAGCTCACTTGGCTGAAATAAATGCTTCACAGGTCGTATTCGTCCGATATCGATATGAACAAAGGAGTGCCCATTCGCCTTTATCTTCACTTTTTTTTCTCTATAGAAAAGACTCATCCGTAAATAAAATACTTCTCAAATAGGATGATGTTCATCATGCCCCCCCCCTTCCTTCTATGTCAGACCTAATGGATCTGCGTCGATGCAGCTTTCTTTGTTATAATGACACGGTGGATTTATTTGTGTGTGTGGCGCTTTATCTGCTGCTGCAGGTCTGAGAATAGCCACGTTTCACGGGTTCTGCTGGCGATGCTTCCGATAACTATGCCCCGGACGCCACTGACGTGTACCGCTATCTGAATGGCCTCAAGTGGCGCATACTTTAGTTGCCACTACAGCTGATCTCCTGGTATATATGTGTGTGATGTAAGCAGCTAACCTTATATTTGGTCATAGATCTGGGCCTCTACGTGTGCATTGGCCTTCGTACAGTATTCACATGTGAGTCGCATATTTTCTGCAAAGGCAGAAAAAGAATGACGTGACCATTGTTATCGCACATAGCTAATGTCAAAGCAACGGCATTGCTCGCCTTCATTAGACAGATCACCCATACTGTGTATCTTATGGTCTCCATCAAACTCATGAGTGTATGTTTATTGCTGTCTCCACATGAATGTTTATCCGAGATAACAGATATTATTATTTTGATGTGTGTTACATGGTGCAAATCGAGCTCAGTAACTAGACCTTATGCATAATTTATAACAATAAGGTCATCGTATACTTTTCTACTGTGTTCGACTCATGGTGGAGCGTGAAAAGTGGCAAATATGCTCGATATGTCAGCGTGTGTCCATCATCCCAGCACAAATTTTAAGAAGGGTAAGACACTGTGTGTACGGTCCATCTTGTCTTTATTATTTTTAAATGCACAACTTGGTGATCTCTGGACTAGAGACCGGCCACCAAGTCCCGCAGGTATGGATTGGCCTGAATCTGATCCTTGTACTTTTCACGCACTCGCTCCTTGGCCGCTAAAAGCGCGTCATGGTCCATGCTGTCGACGTCATGCGTCTGTGAGATGCTTCCTAGCTCGCGCACCATCTGTTCGACCAACCGGGTGCCCTCCTGTACGATGCTCGTCAGCTCCAGGTTTCTTTTTTCCGCATTGACTTTTTTTCTTACCTCGACATCCGTTTTTGCATGCTTGTGTGACACATCACTCGCTACAAGATCTAATAAGTATTCTCTATGAGCGTTTTCCATTGACGCTTTTCAGAAAAGATTTTCGCCGTACCTGTATCGTCTTCGAGCTCAGCCGCTTTGCGTTTGGCGAGCCGGACAACTGTGGGCGGGAACTCGGCCATTTCGGCGACATGGATACCGAAACTCTGGTCGCAGACACCTTCGCTGACCTTGTACAGGAGCGTGATCTCGCGGGTGGCGGTCTGACCTTCTTCGATATGGACCGCCACGTTCAAATTGCGTACGTGCGGCACCGTCTCGCCAAGCGCGGTGAGTTCGTGGAAGTGTGTGGCGAAAAGACAGAATGCCTTGATGTTGGTCGCGATATATCTGGATATAACGCGGTAATTAGAGGATCTTCCTCATCCACGGATTCCACAACTTACTCCGAGATAGCCCATGCCAGACCAAAACCGTCGTATGTGCTCGTGCCGCGTCCGAGTTCATCAATGATGATCAGCGAGTTATGCGTAGCGGTCTGATAGATGGATTAGGTTACAAAGGTAATAGAGATTTCGGCCGGTATGTACCTTAAGGATGGTGGCTGTTTCGAGCATTTCCGCCATGAAAGTGGAGACGCCCTTGAGTTGGCTGTCGCTCGCACCGACGCGGGCCAAGATAGAATCGAAGATGCAGAGCTTGGCCTCGGTACAGGGCACAAAGCAACCCACTTGGGCCATTAGGGCAATGACGCCAATCTAAAGCAGAGATTGAGAACCGAACGAAAGGCAAGTCTGGTTCCCATCACCCATACCTGTCGAATGTAGGTGGACTTGCCGCCCATGTTGGGGCCAGTGATGATCTGAAACTCGGATTCCTGACGGATAATATCGACATCATTTGGTATAAAAGCCACATCATCCTGGACCTCAAGGCACGGGTGGCGGGCGTCTTGCAGAACCACATTTCCTTGACCTGTGTTTATCTTAGTCTCATGACCTTTGCTCCTTTTCTTTTCCTTTTTGTGTCAGACGTACCAGCAGGGGAGAGCTCGGGTCGTACAAAAGGCCGCGGAGCCATGATGGAGACCTCGGCAAAGCTCACAAGAACATCCATTTGGGCGATCGTGCTGCCTAAGAGCTCGAGAACGGGGCAGTATGTCACTGGGGGCGCATGTGAGCGTTCAGGGTCTTTGATGAATCCTAGTTACTTACCGACAATGTTGATGACTTCCTTGACCAAGCTCTTTTGCCGCTTATCGTAGCTCTCCATCAGTTCGATGGATGCGGTGCTGAGGTCTTTCATCTTGACCGTGCTGTAGTAGGTACCCGCTTTTTGTGTGCCGTATTCAATAAACTCGGATTTGTTTCGTAGTTTGCTCGCGTCCGTCCGGTTGACGCGAATACAGTAGCCGTAGATGGAGTGCTTCTCGAGCTTGAGTTTTTTCTCGGTGTCCATGTTCAATTTGGCACCAATCTAAGCAAAGTGGTTACATTTCAGGGGGGGGGGAGAGTAAGCTGTCACTTTTCCTTACCCGCTGATGCTCTTCGTCAATAAGGTGGCGCGTTTCATCGAGCTTTTCGCGCAAATCTAGTGGTATATCGTTAAGTGGAGTGTCTTAGTCACAAGGAAAGCGTTGTGATTTACTTTGAAGTGCCTCATCGAATTCAGGTTTAATGATAAACTCATGGCGCTCTACCGCATCAAGGTCAATGGTCGACTCCACGAGTTCTTGAAGCTTTGTGAGCTTCGTCATGAATCTCTGTCATATTGTGAGTCAAAAATAGAGAAAAAGGGCACTTCAGTAGACTTACATTAAAGGGGGATGTGAACGTCTCCTCGAGGAGGCCGCCTTTCGTTGCATCTTCGGGTCGATGGGCCTCAAGGCACGCAATGAGACCGGGTAAACGGATCACGACCTGATAAAGTCGTACCACGTCCTAGAGCAGCATAAGAGTCATAACCACACAAAAGCCATCGATAACTCCTTACCTGAAGATTAGCAAGGCCACGCTGGAAACGCTTCGCCAAACGGTGCAGATCTGGAACGCTCTTGAGATGTGACTCTTGGAGAGACTGTCGTAGATCGGTATCTTCAAAGAAAATTTCGACGAGGTCTTGGCGGTGTCCTATATACAAGCACATAAGCATACAGGATGAAAGGTCGTTGGAAAGCACTTGCGAATCTCATCGAGGTTGAGGAGAGGCTGTTTGAGCCATTGGATCAGGAGTCGGCTGCCCTGGGCGGTTTTGCATTGGTTGAGAAGACCAAACAGACTCATGGTTTTGTTGGATCCTTCGTTTGGCGACGGCATTAAACTCAAGGCGGCGAGGGCGGAGGCGTCGAGCCGCATATATTGGGATAGATCGTGGTGTTTGAGGCTAAACTGCTTGAAGTGTGTTTCATCTTGCAAAAGCTATTCGATGTGTGAGGGCTGATTGCCAAAGCAAAACCCTCTTTCCTCACTTACATCCAGGTATTTGATCAAACAGGCGGTGGAAGACATGGCGACCTTGAGTTCAAATTCAGCTACACAGGCACATAACTTGAGGTGAGTATACCATGCCTGAGCTAAAAAAACACTTACGAAGCGTAACGGCAGACATTTCGCCTTGCAAAAGCCGGTTCAGGTCTTGTTCAATGTCCTTAGCCAAGAAGTCGCTCTTCTTGACGTGGGTCATTACGATACCACAGCGTTCCAGGACCGATTTGAGTTTGGTGAGCTCATAGTCTTTGCTGCCTTCATCAGCGGGCAGCAAGCATTCTTTGACGCCGAGTTGGATGGCTAGTGACTATGAAGAAACGAATCAATCCCGCGTTTGTTTTCCCTCTAGAGACCGTACCTCAAAGTTGGAGTACAGGTCATTATCGATGAATTCGGACACGCCAATCTCTTTGGTGGTCGCGTCTGCAAAGGCGACACCGACGGTCTTGTGTTCGCCTGAGACGGTGACTTTGGCAGCAAGGACGACAGGCGCGGCAGTGAGATTGGCACTCAAGAACAGGAGATCCTCGACGTCCTGGAGATTGCCGGGCGAAGCTTTGCGCGAGAGCTGCCAAGTACCGCGTGATTGTGTCCAGATCTCGATGCGTCGTTGTTTGTTGAGCAGCGCATCGCGCAGGAATGCTTCGGCGACTGCACTCGAGACGCTGACAGTCGGCAGACCATTGTCACCTGAAGCCAAAAATGATGTTACGAAATATTCCAAGAGTGCTGCCAGTCTGTGCACTTACCTCCCCAGTATTTGATCACAGTTGTGGTTTTATAGACGTGCTCGGCCGCAAACAGTGCATCTTCGCCGTGGAAAGTGTAGTATTGTTTTTGAGTTGAATCACGCTCAAAGAGGCGAATGGTGCCTTGGGTTGGCTGACGGTGTCATTGTCAGTTTCAGTGTCTTTTACAATGAAGAATGGGCGGGTACCTGATCCAAGGAGTGGAAAAACCGCACAAAGGTCTGTTGCTCTGGTTTGTCTACGGCAGGGCACTTTAGCATCTCGGATGCCTCTGAATTAGCCAAAGAGACTCACCAACGTCAGGCAGCGTTTCCTTGGGTGTCGACATGACGGGAACAAGAACAAGAAATTTAGATACGCGACGCGTCCAAAAAAAAAGAGCGCGCGAAAAAAAAAAAAGGACCACAGAGTATGACCATCTACTTGAAGGCCAGAAGCGAACCCAGGCAAACAAAAACGTTTCTCTTTCTATAGTACGTATTCATCCGCTGCGTAATAGCAGAAAGATAGAGCCCTTGTCGATGGAAATGTAATACTGCATATACAATACGGACACCTGGCTTCTTATGATACTCTATCAGGATGTTTTATGGTCCCCTGCTAGCCCCAGGCCCGAATTATGAAAAGAATACATATTCTACAGTGCAGAATGTGTGAGTTATACAAGAGCCTTCTTCTGTATGTCGTTTAAATATGCCCAAGTATAAGGTAGTAAGGTGTAGTTGTAAAAAAAATGAAAATTTAAGATGACAGCACCACAGACAGTATGACATAGACAACAACATTCTCTGATTCAATTCAATTCAGTTCAGCCAGGCGGCCTGCCAAAGAAAGAAACACCACGGAAATTGGGGACTGACGTCCTCCCTTCTTCTTCTCTCACGAACGATGAGTGGTCAGAACTTCATTGGCTCTAAAATTTCGGCATGTCTTTTAGCATTATGCAACCCGCTTTCTTCTGCCCTGCTAATGGTTGTTGTTGTTTTTAGCTGATTAGCAACAGCGACATTCGCTATGTGGGTGTGCTTCACAGCCTGGATGCGGAAGAATCCACTGTTGCTTTGGGACAAGGTTCGATCGCGCAAACAGTAACCCTGCATTAGACTGACCTTCCCCACACAGTGCGTTCTTATGGTACGGAGGGTCGCCGTGGCAAGCCTGAGGACGAGATCCCGCCCTCGAACAATGTGTTTGAGTATGTTGTGTTTCGTGGATCGGACATCAAGGATCTGCAGGTCTTTGAGGCGCCCACGCGCCAGCCTCCTCCCCAGTCGTCTGCAAGCGTACCGAATGACCCTGCTATCGTGGTAATTTATTAATGAGACAACACAGTGAAAGAAGGGGAAGAAAAGGAAAGCTTACGTGTATAGAACTCGGCTATGCCTGGTTACGGCGCGGGCAATTCAATGTACGGTATGCCCCCCTATCCGCAAATGCACCAATACTGGGGCTCTCCCATGTACCCTCCCATGCCCATGGGTGGTCCGATGGGTGCACCCGGCATGGTGCCGCCTGGTATGCCTCAACCGAACATGCCCTCTATGCCCCCTGCTACGCAACCGACCGGCGGTGACGCCAAGGCTGAAAGCAAGCCCCAGAAGCCTGCGGCGATGCCGGCCCTGGACGAACTCGAGCCAAAGGAGACAAAGAAGAATGTCGACTCCTTGTCAGACCGGATGAACGAGCTCGCGGTCGAGGACAAGAAAGAGGATGACAACCAGGGCAATCGCCCTCGTCGTCATGGTAACCGTGGTCCGCGCCGTACGAGTGGTGCCAACACGAGACTGAACGAGGAGATCCTGAACTCTGAATTCGACTTTGAATCCGCCAATGCCAAGTTCAAGAAAGAGAAACTGGCCCAGCTCCTCAAGGTGGGCGGCGCCGGTGACGAAGAGAACGCGGCCGTGGCTGCCGATGATGAGGAGGATGAAGTCCATATCCCCCCTCCCAATGACGAGGCTTTCTATGATAAGGCAAGTAACAAGTGTATTTAATTCACCTTGCGTGATTCTGGAATAGCGCGGTTAACTCGTATGCTTGTAGAGCAAGAGCTTTTTTGATAACATCTCATGCGAGTCCAAAGAGCGCAAGGAACAGCCTGTCAACTTTGACCGCCGTGCCAAGATGCAAGAGGAGCGCAAACAAAACATGGAGACCTTTGGCGTTGAGCGGCCAAGGTACCGCAACTTCCGTGGCCGTGGTGGCTATCGCGGTCGTGGTGGCAACAGTGGCGGCTATAACCGTGGTGGACGAGGAGGCGGTTTCCGTGGCGGTCGAGGCGGTGTAAGTGAATTTATTCCTTTTTCTTTATTATTATTAGCATTAGAGGCCAGACGACTGACCATGATTGTCTTAGAACACTGTGCCGCTAGCATAAACTGGAGAGAAGCAAAGGGGTATATAGGATATACAAACGGGTTTTCATATACAAATAAGTATCGTTGACGTTTTGATTTCATTTCGCACACATGTCACGCACACGCACATACACAAACAAAAACAAAAACGAAAGAAAAAAGTCTCAAGACCGTCTGGTCTTTTTCACCTGTTCTTTGGTCCATTGATAATATTCTTTGAACCCGTCGTAACCGCGCAAGACTTGATAGAGGATGATGCTTGAAAACGTCGCACAACCGATCCCGTCGAGCTGAAAGTCGTTGATCTGGAGACTTGTGGTGGTCATCACTGCCGCGAGCATGAGTGGCACACCTCCCACATAGATATTGCGTGGATCTATGTAATACGAAATGAATAAGCGTTCATCGCCATTGCAACAAGAAAAGAAAACAGGTGTGCTACCTGTGAAATTGATTCGGTTGACCACCCAGATACGGACACCAGTGATCGCAATGAGACTGTAGAGGACAAGCGTGGTGCCTCCGAAAACACCATTGGGTATACTGCGTATGACGGCACCGAATTTTGTGATAAGGCCTAAAATGATAGCTACTATGGCCGCAACCAGTATTACCAAAGGCGAAAAGACCCGCGTGACAGACTGGATATGCAGAATCGATTGGTGAGAAAAAAAAAAAGCTTATCGCGGCCCGGCCGCCATGGACGTACAAGAACACCAATGTTTTCAGCGTAGGTTGTCATAGGAGCAGCACCGACGCAGGCTGTCATTAAGGTGGCGAGCGCGTCTCCAAGATAAGCGCGTCCGAGGTAGCCTTCCAAGGGCTTATCAGTCATGGAACTAATGGCCTTGATATGACTAACCAATAAAAATACGCACGATGAACTTTTACGAGTGTACTAGGATTGCATGGTCGAAAATTACCCCATATTTTCGGCCAAGATCACGACGACGAGCGGAGCAATGGCACTGATAGCTTTCTTATCAAACACAATTGGTCCATATACAGTGGGTCCTTCAACCCACGCGACGGATTTGACTTCAGAAAAATCGACGGGGTAGCCTGCACCGCACACGCCACAGATGATATGAATAACATAGCCAGTGAGCAATCCGACGAGAATGGATCTATGAGTACAGAAAAACTCAGTCAGAAGCTTATTATACTATAAACCGCGAGAAGGGGGTACTTGCATGCGGCGCAGGGCTGGCCAGGGTGCATAGACAGAGATGAGCATCGTGATAATAGCGGTAGCGAGGCCCATGTAGGTATCGAAGGGTGTCGTGGTTGCCTGTGTGAAGGCGGAATAGCCCAGGTGGACGCCGATACTGGTCACAATTGTGCCTGTAACGACTTCAGAGAGGTCAGATATAGAATGTGTGAGCTAATTTACTACATGATATTGGTTTTGTTCCCTCTTACTTGGTGGCATCAGAAACTCGACCCACTTGTAGCCAAAAAGCATGACAACAACCGAGATAACGACATAAATGAGTGACATGACAATAAGGGCGCCTTGGGCGATGGGAACATTGGGATTGATGTGATCGGTGGTGGTGGCTGGATCATAGCCCGTGACAGCCACGACAGCGCTAATAAAAGAGCCTGAGCTGCCGAGGTAGGAAGGAACGCGTCCGCCTGTGATGATGAAAAACAGAATGGTGGAGATGCCGGAGAAGAAAAGAGAGCCTACGTAGCAGCCATATAAGCTTAGGTTGTAGCTGAGGCAAGTTGGATTACTTACTGTTGGTATCGAAACCCATTTGGAGCGCTACAGCATTATTCAAGGTGTCAAGTCAATAAACAATAAGATCGAAGTGGAGGCGGTACGTACGAAGCACGATCGTGCCACTGAACATGGCCAAGGCATGCTGGATACCATACGCGATGCAGTGGTGCCACTGGGGCCGTTCATCGATATAAACGGTACCTGGGAAGCTTGATAAGAACACGCATTGTCTGGCCAAAGTCGTTGCTTTTCGCTTTACCAGCCCGCTTGAGCTTATATCGAGGGAAATAGTACCCATGTGTTCTCCAGCCACCCGGACTGTGGCTAGCGTTGGAAGATTCTGTTTCACAGTCGTTGGCGGACGTACGTGACGGCACCTCGACCGATGCCCAGTCCGCTTCCTTTTCGTTGTGAGACATTAATGGAAATAAGCAACAAAAGACAAGCAAAAAGAGGAGAAACTCGGGGAAAAGCGCTCAGACGGGGAACAAAGATCAACAAATAAAGGAGAGAAAAGATACGGAGGGAAAGTAAATATTTTTTTGAGCCAGCCATGCATTGATATCCAATCAAAGGTTTTATTCTCAAAGGCGGTGGAAAAAAAAAGTGACAGAGACGCATCAGTCATGTAAAAGGTATAGGCGTGTGCTATCAGGCTTATCTCTTTATTTTTTTTTTATTTTTTTGCATTTCGCGTGCCGATAAGACCAGTTTCTTAACTTTTTTTTTCTCAGGTCATGCGGTCTACTTTCTGGTCTTTCTTCTTTAAGCTTGTGCACGTGATGGAAGAGCGATCAAGATAGGTTCGTCAAATTAGTCCTCTATAATGTAAAATTTCATGCAACTGTATGAAACCTCCAATGCGTCCCTTAACGTCCGTTACAGATCAGAGTTTTGCTTTTGCACTTGCAGAACCGTGAGAAATGAAGACCGCTCAAGCGAGACTGTGCCGCCGAAAAAGGAAACGGCCCGCTTTACCGACGAATGACAACCCTGTCATCCCCTCAGTAAGAAAAACAAGCGGAGAAACATAAAGGTGGAACACCTTCCCAACCCATATGGGCCATCATGGCCCTGTCATGTTGCTTTGATATGTTCATTGAGTATGCATCATGTTCGCCATCATGTGTATAGTACATACATACGTGCATAGTATGCCGCATGCAGGGCTACATATTTTATCCGAAAGCGGTGCTCGCGTCTGCTCATGCATATTACACCAGAGCGAATGATTGCCACAGTGTAGCCCCATTCACTAAAGATATCCAACTAACTACGTAATGGCACGTTGATCTCGCAGAAAGCAGTACACAGACGTGTGCAGTTTCTATTCTGCATCCATTGTGCGTCCTCTAGATACCGGTCGCTTGCAAGTGAAAGTCTGGATTCGAAGGTCTTAAATTTGCCTAGAAGCTTTTGAGAGAAATACTGTGTAGGAAGCATTATATGGTGCAAAATGACCTTTGAAGAGCAGCATTCAGCCGGCCATGCGTCATTTTACAAGCACAGAATAGAGAAAGAACCTGTTTTTTTTTTCACCACCCATTCAGGACAGTGCATCCTATTACCCACTACTGTAGGGCATCAATACTTTTGATTGCCGCAATGAATTGCGTCCTGAGCTATGATTGACGAGGACCCTTTGAAAGATACATTTGATACAATATCATTTATATTTTGGTTTGCACCTTGCCCACACAATGATGTCAATGCAATAATACACTACAATAGGCCCACACCGGATACTCGTCATGTTTTGTACCATCTTAACAGCCAAAGTCAGACCCGTAAGGGTTACAAGTAACTGGGAGCGAATGCTGTTGCAAAGTGATAATAATACGCCGATAGTATATATATATATATATGAAATATTGGTATACAAATTTAAAAATGAAGGAGAGATCTATTGCTTCTTGTCGGCGTCCGTGACCTGGGGCAGGTTGTGTTGATTGACTTCTGCGAGAAGGGCATCGACTTTGGCCTGCAAGGAATCGGTCTTGGCTTCCATTTCGTCCATGAGCGACTCGGCATTCTCGGCCTCCTTAAGCCACTTTTGCCAATCACAGTCTGCATCGCCTAGCTCCTCCGGGGAAGGTAAAGTAGTCTTGTTGGATTCAAGAGGTGTGGGTGCCATGGCCAAGTGTTTGGAACGAAGAAAAGGGAAATAGACTGCAAAATTCGTCTACATATTCGGTCTTAAGGACGGGACGCCTTGGCTGTTTCAGCGACAAACAGACAACAAAGAAATTAAAAGTAGGCAGGTGGTTTCCTGACTACCGTGCAATACATTCATTGATAGTTTATTTACAAGGGCCGTGTGTGTCACCGTTTGCCGAAGCGAAGAAAGTCAACGGCAATGTCAACCGACTTCTTTTTGTGGAACTTGTACATCATGGGCACGTCAAACTATACACGCATTGGCCTTAATATACTGTGGTCCTGTTGGCAGTGAGAGGGTACTACCTTCATTTCAGCAATGACTTCGCAGTCAACATTCCACTCTTTGGCCTTTTTCAGGATATGCTAGAGACATGTCAGTAAGATAAAATGTAGAGAGAAAGAGTGAGATACAACAGACGTACATCGCGGGTGGAAGTCTTGTGCAACGAATAGACAGCGGTGCCTGCCAGTTCAACGGCTTTCTTCAAAAAGACCATATCGACGCCCTTGTTTTTGGTACCAAAGGGCGGGTTCATGACAATGGTATCGATACGCCCCTTGAATCGGTCCAGTCCAGCCGACTCGAGGTTGGTGAGGACAATATCCAAGTCGATTTCAAAGGTGTCTGCGTTACTGCGCGCAATCTCGATCGCGTCGGGATCGATGTCAAAGCCGACGGAATACCTAGGCAAGCTGCCTTTAGCAAAAGAAAGGACATCCTTGTTTCGATCGCTTGTACCCTGCTCCAAGAATGTTGGCGGCTATGCTGAGAATGCCACAGCCGCAGCCAAAGTCGGCGACGGCCTTGTCTTCAATGTCGTCATAGACTGTGTCGGCTGTGTAGAGCATGCGTGCGGCCAAGTGCGGCGTGGTGGGGTACTGCTCATACTGAATCTTGGGATCGTCTATGCAATGTCAGTGGGTGAACGGGATAACAAGGAAGATAGATATAAGCGAGAGAGAGAAAGAGGCCTACCAAAGACGTCGCAGTCTTGCAGTAAGCTTTCGAGTTCCCTAAGCTTCATGACAACACCAAAGAGAAAAAATGTCTGCTTTGATCCCCCGATACATACGTGCCCATACGCGCTTTAACCTTTTCCTCCACTTCTGTTCTTTTTTCCTTTTTTTTTTTTTTCTTGCGTAAGAATGTCGCTTCCACGTCAACCTCCGGCCATCTCGGAAACGCTTTCGAGCAATGTCGGTCTAACCCAAATGGTGAAGGCTGGCTACCAGAACAAAGGTAAATGAAGTGCACACCATAGTGTCTTCCCTCCCATTCACCTTGTGGTTGCTATCGGCAGTGCAACTGCTTGCTAAGCTCGAGTACATGAATCCCACTGGAAGCCTCAAGGACAGAATCGCCCAACAACTCTTGTCAGGTAAGACGAAGCCGAGACCGCGTGCGCTCGCTCACTCTTCTGCTTAGAGCACGAGCAGCGGTATCCGGACGGTAATAAAAAGACGCTGGTCCTGCCCACATCGGGTAACTTGGGTATTGCGCTGGCCACCCAGGCAACCGCGCGCTACCGAGTCATCACCGTCGTGCCCGAACGTACATCCGCCGATCGTATCCAACTTCTCAAAGCCTTGGGCGCAGAGATCATTCGTGCTCCTAACGAAGCTCACCCAGACGCGACCGAAAGCGCGTTTTCTGTCGCCTCTCGTCTTGCAGAGCATATGCCGGATGCTGTTGTTATTGACGAGGTAATTGAATCGAAAATTATACTCACCATTATTTATGCCGACGCCTCGATAGACTGCATTGAATGGCACGCGCTACTATCAAGCACTTGCCGAAGAAATCCTGCAGCAGACCGAAGCTCGTTTCGATTACCTTTTCGTGGGCGTGGAAACGGGCGTCTGTATTACCGGTCTGGCCTCCTACCTGAAGCAAAAAATACCTCATCTTAAAGTCGTTGGTGTTGAGCCCAACGAATCTGTCTTTGGAGATGGCAAACAGCAGCACGTGGGCCGCGTGGCAAGTTTATTGATCGGTTGGGATATGCGACAGGCCGCTGAACGTAAAAGTAGGACTGGAAACTCGAAGATATTGGCAGTACCTTTGTGCCCAAGTCGCTTAACAAGAGCCTTGTGGACGAATGGATCGGTGTGTCAGACAAGGAAGCCTACTCCACTGCCCGACGGATGATCCGTCGCGACGGTTTGCTTTGTGGTAAGTAGGTTCGCAATGTCTCTTGGCAGGTAAAATAATACACCATGTAGGTCCTTCCTCGGGTGCTGTCATGGCCGCTGCCCTCCGTCATGCTGCTCACATTCAGCAGCACTCTACTCACGAGCCCAGATCCGTCTTGGTTCTGAACGACCGTGCAAGCAACTACACGTCGACGCTCATGAGCGACGAATGGCTCTTTGAAAACGACCTTGCCGATGATATTATGACGCAAGAGCTCGAGTACCTCTCGAGCGATCGCTACCGTGCGGTGAGTTTGTCATTTACGCTTTATTTTCTATGATGGATAATGGACTCATCATCTTGTTTCTTACAGGCAAGCGTGGAGGATCTCCAGCTGCCTGCGGCCGTCACGATCCCTCCCACCGCGCCTGTCTCCCATGCGCTGGACCTTATGCTGGAACGCGAGTACTCGCAACTGCCCGTGATACGCACTGACAACCGTAAGTTGGTTGGATATGTCTCGCTCGCCTCTCTGCAGGCACGACTCGAGAGCGGCGCGATCCAGCTCAATGATCCTGTGCGGGAGGCCATGTATGGGTTTAAGAAGTCAGCCGGCACATCGACATACCAAGTGATCACACCTGACACCAGTCTGGCCGATTTGGCTAAATTCTTTGAAAAGAACTCATTCGCTGTCGTGACCGATGCAGGCCGAAAATGGTGTCTGGGTGTGGCCACCAAGTACGACTTGATGAGCTTCTTGCATCGACGTCAATTTCTGTAAAACAAAAAAATATCGCATCTTCTAGGTATATATCTTGCATTATTTTCCACATAAACACACATAAACACATACAGACACACACACACAGAGATCGAGAGAGAGAGAGAGAGAGAGAGAGAGATGAATACAGACACAGGCACAGACATAAACGGACACACAATGAAGAAAAAAAACCATGGAAGAGGAAGGGAAAGGCAAAAGAACGCGACAGTGAAGTGATAGATTTTATTATCCATGTGAATCATCACCGGGTTCAAGTTTTGTGCAGTGCATCAGAGAGGGCAAGACTTCCCTGCGCCATTGATCTTTGCACGCCTTTTTGTCTCGCCCCACCACTGCAGCAATTTTGTCCCATGGAAAGGTTGTCATATCGTCGAGCTGCTTTTCCTTGACAATGGCGTGAAAGAGGTCCAAGCGTTCCGACCCGAGCCAGCGCGGCTTGATGGACCGTTTGTTGCTTTTCTTGAAAAATGAGGTTCGTGTTCGCCGCTCGCTTGGGACTGGACTTGGGTCGAAGAGAGGCGAAAAGAGGGTAGGCTGATGTGGTGGATGCGTTGAGGAGGAACAGGGTCGGGTGTGCATAGTGTCGGGTATGATGTCGGTAAGCGACGGCAGCTGATGATGATATGCCGTGTCACTTGTTGTCGAACTCTCCGTTTCCATGAACGAAGAAGAGTCGATGGAGGAGAGTGAGCTGCACGAGGTGGACCCGTGATAGCCGTGGAGCTGCAAGAGGGCCTGTGCTGCAGCCTTTTGCCGCGGGTCACTATCGGCATGTTCCATATCAAGCGGATGAACGGAGTGATGGTGGGAAGTGTGCTGCATCCGAATGAAAAAAAAAAAAAAAGCTCTACAGCTGCGGAAAAGGAGAAGGGTGGGAGAAAGAGGTAAAAACTGGATAGATCGAATTCAGCAGTAGCACCTGCTTATATAACGAAATTCTATTGAATCTCTTCATTGTTGTTTCTTTCCGCGTCAATTTGCACCCGCTCCTCCTTCACTCGCTGCGGGGCTACATGTAGATAGAGACACTTCACTGAAAAGAAAAACAAGAGTGATAGAGTGCACTTTCATTATGTGTCGGCCGCGCCGTATCACTGGGCCGTCACGGGTGCGGAAGGACAGGGACAGACCCGACGTTTTCTTTGTGATGTCGCTAAAATTAGCTGGCAGATAACACAGGAATGAATGAATGAATGGGGTCCGTGGCAAAAGAAGGGACATGCAATTTTCCACCGGGAATAAAGGGAAAGTCGGATCAAAAAGATCGCCCGGGTGGCATTCGTATGCTCGACGCATGGATTTTTGCATCCCAGTATGGATATCGCAGCATTTTCGTCTCCTTTCAAAACATTAAGCACCGACCGCACTGACTTGGCATCCAATGGAGAAAGAGGAATGCTCATTATCTTTATAACGCATACATGGATTATTATAGCATTTTCATCAACTCAGTACCAATACATAGCATAATCAGCCTTTTCTCATACACGTGGCGCTCCTAATGATAACATCTTGGGTGAGTATGTCAAAATCGAATAAAAGTTGTCCCCAGCCCGAGTACATGCATCCCCTCTCATATCCAATCCATCCTCCCATAGGTTGCACTTTAATCAGCTACATCGCCTGGATATCGTCAATTGCAACTGCCTTGTTATTTAGCCTCACACTTTCCGGAACGGAAAGAGGGGTTGCAATCCGGTTACCAAAACTGTCATCCCATGTGCAAATCATCCGTATTCAAAGATTCTTCTTTCCGCCCTTACAAATGATATACCTTCTTTCGAAAAAACGCGCTCGATGTGCGAGATCCGGGCAGAGAACAAAAAGACAAGAGGTTCGCGGATAGGCATCGAAAGAAGATGTGCAATTCAAAAACAGTCACGTTTCAGTTCCTGCCGAAGGTTCGCGAAAACACGTCGGCGGGTTTGAGACTCACCAGCATTGGTATACGTCAGAGAGAAATTACGAGACCACTTTTTTTCTCATAGCTTTCCTTCTTGTTTTTAACTTTTGCACAACCCCACATAAAGCAATAATGAGCCTTCATCCTACTGTCAGCTGGGCCCAGCGCAAGGACCTCATTTTCCTTACCGTAGAGGTCATGGACATCACCGTAAGTTATCATCTTATTTGACGCGTTCTTCTCTTCTAATGGCTGTATAAAGGACCCCGTCATCGACGTGAAGCCCGATCGCATCCATTTCAAGGCCAAGGGCGAGAAGGAGCAGAACGACTACGAGTTTGAGATTGAGTTCTATAAGGAAGTCGACGTTGAGGTAAACCACGGCAGTGAAGGAACAGATCCACCGCGGAAGGCCAACGCGATACTGACACATTCTGTCGTTACCAGAAATCCAAAAAGAACCTGACTCCCCGGAAACTCTCTCTGGTTCTCTACAAGAAGGAGGAAGAGTACTGGCCTAAGCTCCAGAAGGGTGCCAAGCTCAACTTTTTGAAGGTTGACTTTGCAAAGTGGAAGGATGAGGATGATGAGGACGAGGAAGACGGTCCGGAAGACCCGATGGGCGGCATGGACTTTTCTCAGCTCATGTCCCAGGCCGGTGGTAACATGCCCAACATGGGCAATATGCCCAACTTCGCCGATGATGTAAGTACTTGTAACGAGACGTCGAATCAGTGACTGATCCACCTGTAGGCGGCTATGGAGTCCTCGAGCGACGAGGAGGAAGAGGAGGAGGAGGATACCAAGGCCTCAAAATAAGTCAAGTAGGTGGTTGTGTCATTGGGAAGGCATGTGTATATTGATGCTCTATATGTGTAGTAAAAGAGGACGCCTCACGTAGAAGATATAAAGAGACCCGTCGGCTCAATATGCATATCGTGATGCTCTGTACCCTATCTTTTTCTTTCTTTTCGAACACAACCTATAAAAAGCACATTATCATGCTCCACAGCAGGCATGATACATATGTATTCCCACCACCACCCATTTTACCTGATTTCTCAATACGCGTAACTGTATTATTGAGATGGTATGTAAACGCGAATTCCTTTTGTACCCTAGCCTGAAGATGCTTACCTGTCGAGGGGTCTGCTGTACCTTTCTCGTCTGAAAATGCTCAAGGGATAACCGAGTGCGAGACGTGCTCTCTCTCTATTTTGCTATTTTATTATGAATGAGTAGCTACACGCACAAGTATAACTTATATACCACTGTAAGGTCTACAAGAAAAGGAAAGGATAACAACAGAGAAAAAAAATAGCCTATCTTTCCGCATGAATTAACAGAACAGATGTAAATTGTACGCAGCATCTGTTGACTAGGAGATTTCCATCAAAAGATCCATGGAAGAGGCTTTTTCACATGACTGCTGCGACAAGCGTATTACCTGTCTGTGGGCAAGTCGCAGCGACACACCACATCCTCAGCCTCTTTTTATTTAGTGTGCGCCCTGTTCTTTGGGTACTCTGCGTCCAACATAATCGTTGGATAATGATGATGATGGTAAAGTGAGTGCCTGCTTCAACACATACGAACGAACCGGGTGAATGGAATGCCATCAGGTTACAAAGCGATCGATCGCTTACTTCCTTTTATTTATGCGCAGCATGCCTTTTCGGGCAACACCAGCCCCACAAAATATTGCATAGTCTGTCTCTCCCACACACTCACACATTCACACTGAATACTCGAACCGGTGATGAAGGTAACGATCCCTTTAATCGTATAAGACCAATATGGTTTCAGCTGTGCTAAGCAACTTACAAGACAACATGCCTTTTAGATAACAGACGCCTTTTTTTGACAAGTAATCTTGGGACGCCTTATTGGAGATGCTCTGACTTTATTGTCTCAGAAACTGACGACCCAAACTCACTTTATGCTTAGCGTCCTCGTATTAGCGTCCTCGTACCAGGTTCTCCATGGGTGTAGTAAAATCTTACAGACCCAGTATGCCGATATGGAGGGCGAGCCAATATTTCCACAATTATATTTATGGCTATGCTCGCAGCAAAAAAGTAATACACATTGCAATATATAAGGAAATACGGAGTAATACCATAGCTGCGTAGGTGACGTAGGTGAATGATATAAACAGTGATGATAAAATGGTATACATCATGCATTATTGAAGTGAGTTACAGTATATATGTATGTGTGAGTCTGTATTCATAGGAAATAATCACATCTAAGTGTTCTTTTGTTATATATATCACACCTTATATACTATGGGTATCTAGCAGCGAATCTTTTCATAAGCTGGCTATACAGTATTTGGTACTTACATTTTGACATCGTTTAATGTTTGAAGATAAATGAGAGGTTCGTTTACGGATGGAATCAGAAGCTGCTGGATCATAGGATATGTGTTTGTATTTTGAGCAGACAGAATTAGGCCTCATCCTCAGCCCGTAAGGCGCAGTCTCATTTCTTTGTTCGCGATTTGAAGGAGCCCTCGCCTAAATGGGCCATGCAAATGTACATGCGCCCCGTTGTACTGTGTATTTTTCTTTCGTTTCAAACAGAGCCCCCTTGTGAAAGAATATCGACTCTCACATTCAAGCTGTGCAGTAACCGAAACAAAAAGGATTGCCTAAGGACTCTTACTTCGCTCTGAAGCGAAAGATACATACATACATACATTAATACTCGAACTTATTCTTTGCTAAGAGCGCGGATGACTGTCATCATAACTGTTCTTCTGTTTTATGAGTACGCAGGCAATGTACGTTTTATTTTGGCCGACGTTGATTCAAATAAAAACAGAGCGATGTACAAAGCAGTCTTTTTAGAGCAAATAATCTGTAGTGTTCCAGGTGGCTAAAATTTTCGTACACATTTGTCGTTAGCAAGATTCATGTTGCTGACATACGGACTGGACTAACAGATGGATATCCGATACTTGAGATAGCTAAAGCTTTTAGTGGCAAAGAATGCACATCAGAAGGATATAGCACTAAGTGGCTAAGCCTGACATAAAATATTCTTCAAGAACGGCCCATGTTGAGGTACATGAGGTACATTGGTTGGAAGACTTCAATGATGTTACACATCAATAAGGAAGTGTCAACATGATGCAATTAAAGGCTGAAAGTGGAGCTTATTTTTAGATAATATTGACAAATAAAAGTCTTCAACAGGAAATAATGATCATCAAAATCACATGCATCCTGATAAGAAAGCTGACATGAAAATACTTCCTATGTACGTGGCAAAACGTTTTTAGTCTGTTACAACTGGCTTTTGAAATGGCAAGGTAACACAGTAGCGGATAGGTGGCTATTGCGTCGTGGTCCATCCCTAGGGGAAGGAAGAACTTCCGCTCGCATGATGGCAAACGAGCGACCGGTATTACGAATGTATAAAGAGTCTCGACTCTAAAGAAAAGCACGACCATGTTGATGACGCGACAGGCTCATCAGTACACTATCTTTTCTTTCGCCTGGCAGTGCAGAGGCTATTTGTATTTTGAAAGAAAACCAAAAGGGCTTCAAACTAGTGTTTCATGTGTCCGCATGAATGTAACTTTGCATAGGGGAGCACAATCAATCATCAGGGGCACGTTGCTGAAATGAAAATCAATGCTAAGCGAAAGGTGATACAACATGCGCCAATGATCGGGCGTGACAGCACGAGAAGTGAAGAATCTAAAATCTATTTACTGCTGCTGAGACGTGTGCACGCAAGTCTAGTATCCGCTGTCAACAATCGGACGTGGTGTAACGTGGCGAAGAGGCGTTGCATGTATTTGATCAATACATTTCGATCAACATGAGGCTCAGTTTGTATTCAAAAGAAGTCAGCGCATCTCCCTCAAATGTGGGGCTCCCGTCTCCATCGTCTCGGAAGATGAAGCACACGAGCCCGAACACACCCATAGACTTTTATCGTTGCTGAGGCCTCAGGTCTTGCGCCTCGAGCATTCAGCCAAGTACCTATAAAGATAGATTATATAAATACAGATGATTGTCATCAACCGGACGCAGTTAAGCAGCTCTTCTCCTTTCTTCATTAACATGAAACACTTCCTCTCCATTGCTTTTGCCGTCGCTTTGACGCTTGGCAGTTTTACCGCCTCGGCTGCTCCCGTTGAGCCTGTTGGCAGTCTTGCTCCTGTTGATCACCACACATCTTATAGTGACAAGCATCACCATGGCAAAGACTGGGGTCATGACAAGAACCACCACGGCAAGGACTGGGAACATGACAGCAACGAAAGGCGCTATGACGTGAGTCTCAACAGGCGTAGCTACGATGAGAAGTGGAGTAGCAAGGACCATCATGGCAAGGAGGATTGGAACAGCCATCACGACAAGGACTGGCATCATAGCAAGGAATATGGCAAACACCATGACAAGCGCGGTTATGATGATAAGTGGGATAACGAAGACCAACATGGCAAGGGTTTGAACCATGACAAGGACGACAGAGATCATCATGAGAACAAGTGGGATCACAGAAAGAACCATCATGGCATGGATTATCATAGAAAAGACAGGCGCAATGTTGTGGAGGTCGAAAAGCGCAGCTATCATGGCAAGTGGAAAAACAAGGACCATCGTGGCAAGGATTGGGACCGCGATCATGACAAGGACTGGGATCATGACAAGAACTATAGCAAGTATTATGATAAGCATAACTACAAGCGCGGTTATGATGACAACAAAGACCACCAGAGCAAGGACTGGGATAACAGCGAGAATCACCACAACAAGGACTATCATCACAAGAAGGACCATGACAAGAAGGACCACGACTACTGAGCAGAGCAGCATACAGCCTACATGGCTTGGCTTCCTTTTTCTTTTCATCCCTTTGTACATTATCACAGATAATCCAATTTAACATCCATAACAAAGGTTTCATTTTACTTAAATCCCATTACATGGATACTCCCTGCGCTATATATGGAAAGTCATCATCATCTAGCCGCATAACCCTGCATGCTCTTAATCCATCATGTATACCATACGTCCAAGTAGCATTTGTCCGATCTGGAAGCTGACCTGTATATATACACTCTGAGTAACTAACATAATATAATTAAGAATCACGAGAACAGATGCATGAGTACCAATTTACAGGACTCCACGGGAAACCCTACATAACGAATTGGCATATACTTTGAAGGATCTCTATATCAGGACATGATACTATCCACATACTTCGGTAGAGGTCGTTAAATTGAAATATGAAACAAACACAATGCGTTTCTTCTTAAGAAGTGCGCAATTGCCGTGAAAATCAGGTCTTTGAATTCCTCGTTTCGCTTGAACCAGTTTGCTCTTTAAGATGAGGATGTGATCTTAGTCTACGGGGCTATTCGTTTTTACCGAAATACTACATGAAGAGTTCAGCAGGATACAAAGGGTGCCGTATTGTAGGAATGTAAAGATACAGAAAACGAAAAAGTTGGCTGACTTAGGGGGCGTCTCAAGCTTTTATAATATAACATTATGCAGAAACTTTGAGTGTAGTATACATATGCGTAGCTCATTATATACATGGCTTCACATTCTTATTTATCCCCCGTATTATCGGTCCGTGTGATAAAGTCCAACCTCTCATGTATCACAGGATACCGTGTACGTGCTTTTTCGTGTAGATCAGTATCCCTGGTGAGAAGAAATTGGACACAAACGTGTGGAGGCGGTGGTAAGCTCCTCCTGAAATTTGAAAAGCGGCCCCCTTCATTTCTGATTCCTTTGGTCCCTCTCTTTTCTTCTTTCCATACAACAATGGGAGAAAAATATGACAACAATGGCAAGCACTTGATGTACTCCAGTCGTAGCGCAGGCGACGAAGCAACAGAAGGTCCTCAGTCTTGCTTGCAGACAACAGCACTCATTGACTCTTTATTGAAACAGTGTGGCTCCAGCAGCAGTCAGCACAAAAATATGGCTGTTGGCATTATTTGTGTTGCTATTGCTGCCCATGCCTGCCCTTATGGCTCCGTAGTGTGTGTTGCGTGCTCTTTGCCATCATTGTTGGGCTAGCGGTGACGGCGATCGTGATGGCATCCCACTTCAAGATGCCAGAGGTCCTGTTTAACGGCGTGGTAAACGATCCGCGCGGGCTACCGCGGTTCCAGCAGGCAAGCACGAACAGTCTGGCATTCCAGATCCATTTGGGTTTGAATATGTCGGTGATCAATCCGAACGTGGCGGGTGCCTCTTTTGAAAATATCAAGGCGACAGTGAGTTTAGTTGCCGTATCCAAACAGTGCACTGATATAAATGGTAGGCATATTATCCTACTGCGCCTGAGCAACCAGTCGGGGGTGGCGAGTTGGACGACCTGCATATCCAGTCGGCTGCCACTACGAATTTCACCTTTCCTTTTACAGTCAACTATGATCCGTCGCACGATTCGAATCAGAAAATGATCCTCGATATCATGACGAAGTGCGGCTTGAACGGAGACGCCTCACAGAAGCAGGATCTGACGATTGATTACGATATCACACCTACCCTGAGTGTAATTGGGTTCCCCATTTCCATCACACTGCGCAAGTCGGCAAGCTTTCCATGCCCTATCGAGGTATGGATACACATATGCTACCTGTCCCATCTACTGACTCCCTTTCATATCAGAATGTGCAGTTCACAAACATTCATTAGTTACAGTATCTCATGATTAAGGGTCTTTTCATTCCCAAAATGATAAACAAGGCATTCATTTTATTTTGCGCGCTATTCTGTTCGGTAGAAATATGTGCCGATGCTGGGCTGACCTGAATTCGTCCAGGGAAGCAGGGCCAACGCCCACTCCCAAAACTTATTCTTGTAACGCGTATTTATTCAACATGACCGGACACCTCACCGAGAGCTGCCTCTTCTGCAAGATTATCCGGTATGATTGAACCTCTTGCGCTTGTTGTTGTGTGGCTCATGCTGCTTTAGAGGCGAGATTCCCTCGCACAAGATTGCCGAGACCGAGAAGAGGTAAATGGAGCTCCAGGACGCGTAAGGACGAGTCTTCTGAATAAGCCATAGCTACTGTTTCCTCGATATTAACCCTTTGAGCGAAGGCCACTGCGTAAGTTAGATCCCCCGCTTTCATATCGTGTATACTAACACCTTGCGTTGTACGTAGCTCGTGATTCCCAAGTGTAAGCAAGCAAGCATACCGACGGCTCCTATGAATGGTTGCTAACGACAATAATAGATCATGCCGAGTACTTCCATTTGGTGCCCGATGACTACCTGGCCGATATTCTGCCTTTGGCACGCAAGGTGGCATTGGCGAGCGGCCTCGCTGACGGCCAGTACAACTTGCTTCAGGTATACCAAAGGTCGCACAGAGGATAGTAGCCTTTACTCATACGATATGATGTGATTTATGACTATGTACCAGAATAATGGTCCCATGGCGCACCAGGTAATCAATAGCGGAAGATTCCAGTATGAAGGATGTTACTCATGATTTCCGCAGCAAGTGTTCCACGTCCATTTCCACATTATCCCGAAGCCCACACCCGAGCAGGGCTTGAAGGTGGGTTGGCCCATGCAGAAAGTCGAGCAGAGCGACCTCAAGGCCACGCTGGAACGCATCAAGGAGAAGCTGTAAATCACATCACAGTATGAATGGGTCAGATATAGGATCCATTTGAATCTTCAGAGAGTCAGTCTGCATGCTTTAGGGGCGGGCGAAGCATAAGATGAATTAAAGAGACGGCCTGCGCGAGCATGGCCTGACGATTTGGTGTTCTCCGAAGATTTGGTTTTTTAAGTGTGTCCCAGGACGACGGACAAATTAATGGGTGTCACCGAAACAACGGACAAACAATGGGCCGTAGTGCACGCGCAGGCATGCAAGAGGTCTTGTCAAACAGATATTTTTCAGAACGCGCATCGTGCATAAAAAGGAAGAAATCCGCGGTCAGTGATCTGAAAATTCTTTTTCTCTTTACATCTTCTCTTTCTTTCTCTCTCTCTCTTCAACATGGACAACCAAAACGTCGCTCGCTTCGGTGTTCTGGCCAACGGCATCTTTGCCGGTCTGGGTTTGGCTGTGAGTCTGTCGAGCGTACCGGTGCTGCGCGTCGTGCCTGACCCCGTCCCAGCCTGGGCCATCACGTACAAGACTGGTGCCAAAATCGCCATCTCTTCCATCCTCTTGTCCTCGACAGCCCATTTCTACCTTTACTACCGCACCAAAGACACACGTTCGCTTGTGGCCGGTGTCTTGAGTCTCGTCAGCGGGCCTTTCACCCTCATTTTCATGAAACCCATCAACGACAAACTCCTCGCCATGAACGACAACGCGACCGTTATTCGTGATAAGATCGAAAGTAACCAGCTGATCGAGAAGTGGACCAAGCTCCAGTGGTTCCGTACCATCGCTGGCTCGACCGCTTTCATTTATGCTGTTATCAACTACTTTTAATTGTACACAAAAAGTAACCCAATAAAAATTCCTAATCATTGCAATACAAATACACACATGTTTTGTTGATCCATCATCCCTCACGTCATGTCTCGTCATGGTCTGAAACCCAAGTTCGGCAATTGGGAAAACAAATACAAAAAAAAAAAAATATGAATGGCATACTGTATATTACAAGATGGAAAAAAGAGATAAAAAAATAAAAGGAAGAGTAGTAAGTAACAAATGCAATCTAGGGTTTCTTGTTGGGTTTCTTGTTCTGTTTTTGCTTCTGTTTGGCCTCCTTGTCGAGCCGCTTGGCATCGACTGCGACCTGGAACATGTTGGGGCGGTCGAACCGGTCGCTGTTCTTGTTCTTGACTTTTTTGACCTTGCCGCGGTCATAGTCGACGTCATATACGTCCTTCTTTTTCCGCTTGCCCTTGAGCTCCTTGAGCACCTTTTGGCGTTCGGTCTGGACACCCATATCTTGACCATCATCATCCCATGTGCCGACCTCGCCATAAAACTGGCCTGCGTTCGACTTTAAGAGTTGATCCTTGACCTCGGCACTGCGCCCTTGCTCGCGTTCACGTTCGATGAGGAGCTCGAGCTTGCTGCGTTTGGACTCCATGGACTCGTCATGGCGGACGGTGACGGCTGTCTCGTTTTCGAGGACGGGCTGGGCGGCGGCGGCTTCTTTGGCCTGCGCGAAGCGCTCGGCCTCTTCGCGCCGTTCTTTTTCTTCGATATCCTCCTGTGTTTCCGTACCTTCTTCCTCATCCTCCTCGTCGTCCTCAGCAGGAGCGGCCTTGATTTCTTCCGCCACCGCTTCTTCTTGCTTGCGTGGTTTCAGGCCAGCCTTGGGCTGGCTCCGCGGGGCGGCATCCGCAGGGAGGGTATAGAAAAGCATATAGGCTTTTTGTTCATAGACGCGGTCTGCGCTTACTTGGTGTATCTAGAGAAATGTGCGTCAGACATCAAGGTGTTACCCCTGGTGACTGCACTTACTGCTTCCTTATCGGCCCGATGCCACAGACCATTGGGGCCTTTGATGTATGCGACAAAGCGGCCGCCGGCGGCCATGGTGCCTTCGTGGACGATCACCCCGTAGAGGTGGTATTTTGTCTTTTTCACATCTGAATGCACAAACCGTTCGACCGAAAAGGTGTCCTCAAACTTGACCTTTTTGTCATTTTTGTGACCGGATCCGTCAAACCGATCCAGGTGGATGGCGAGCACTCTCGGGGTGCGGTAAAGCGAGCGCTGTGTCTTGCCTGGGCGTTCGATACTGCATCGCTCACAGGTACGGGGAGCGGAATTTTCGCGAAAGGAAGGCGACAGGCAACGCTCGAGGGTGTTACCGGCCGTGACGTCTGCAGTGAGGCGCAAGAAGGAATCGAACGTGTTTGTGGGCTGGCTACATTCTTGGCAGACAAAATGGTCGAAGAGATAGCCGCCAAAAATCTGGTAGAGCGCGGTGGTTTCCTGGTTGCGTTTGGGTTCCTTAGCACTAGGGGGTCATGGATGGATATGGTTAGTTGACTGGCTGATATTAGTGAAGGTGTTTCCCTAATGTACCCTTTTTCGAGCAAGAGGTGGTGCTGCATTTGTTGCATAAAGTAGTCGAAAATTTTGGCAGTATCGTTGGTGCGGCCACCGGGCATGGCTACATTTTGATAAGCATCCATGCAATGCGAAGTTAGGATGTCTTACATTTGAGTCGTCCAACGAAATAGCGGGGTGCGATCGTATTCTGCTTGTCGCGGAAGCATTGCTGGACATGGCCCTCAAGGGCACACATGAAGCAGGTATCTTGAACGACACCTAGACAACACTCTGTTACTGACGTGTGCCCTTACCCTTACTCGAGTCACTTACAATTGTTGCTATGGCGATGGGACGAGAGGTAGTTGGCGAGGGCAGGCGTATAGGTGAGGATCTGAAGAATGCAATTCAACCCGGTGGCCTTGCCGAGCTCGTCGGTCAGACCGGCGCCCATAGGTCGGATCGTCTGCCACTGGGTATTAATCCACGTTTCAGGAAACAGCGTCTTGGTGGGCAATTCAAAGCCGTTGGCATCGACCGATTCCAGGCTCTCAGTGGGTTCGTTACTGGTGCCACTCAGGAGTTGGGTGGCGCCGTTGACAGGTGCAAACTTGGTCTTGAATCGCTCGAGCTTGTCGTCGACGTAGCGCGATTTGCGAAAGCGGATCGCCCGATTAAGCAAAGCATCGAGCGTGTTGTGCTTTTCCAGGTTTCCCTGAAGTCCCACCGTGGGATCGGCCTTCTTTGGACTCATACGAGCTTTGGATCGAGAAAGAGATAGAACTGAAAAAGCGATACAGTGGTAAAATTTATTCTTTGAGAAAGCGATTTCCTTTTTCGGATCCACGATGCCAGTTCACAGCACCACATACGAAATGCGTGATCAGTAGCAACCATATATTCATTCTCTTTTTTCTTTACGTCACTGTTTGGTTATCTCGGCCCTCAAAGTGCCGAAGAGTTGGAATAAGCGTGCCCTATGTAAGTTAGGGCCCTTTAACAAATCAGTTCGACTCCTGTCTAATGCTTGTATTCACTCTCCTCTGTAACGAACTCTCACCCTACATGTTCTCACAGACCATGCACATGTTCGACACACACAGAAAAGGGAGAAGAGGAGGATATAGGAACGTTGACTTTTGATTATTGACTCTCACAGTAGGGCAAATAGAGTACAAATAGGGAGTGGCAGATTATAATAGAGCATGTACTAAAGAGTAATATGAATGCAAAAATAAGAAAAACTAGCCTATGATTTATGCATGATACTGAGACAAGGCCTTATGTGCCTCAGGGCAAAGCGTCTGTAGCTGATGTGCCTCCTTTTGCATGCAGTGTCCGCGTACGTCCGCAAGCCAATTGATAAACTCGGCCTCACGTGCACGCGAGTCGGCCAGGTTTAAGTCTTTGAAGAGCGAAAGCAAGTGGAAACGTTCCTTGGCCAACTGGAGGCGACTTTGGCCAAGTTCAAGCGCCTCATGATGCCTGTCGGCTTGTAACCAGACATAGTCCTCCAGGTGCTTGGTCGCCTGAACAAAGGCTTGATAACTAAAAAAAAAAAAAAAAAAAAAAAAAGCCGGAGAAATGAGCTCGACAAGTCCAATAAGAAAGAAGCAGCAAAGATGTGAAAAGTAGTATCTCATTCATACCTGGATGCATTCAGATGGTCGGCGTCATCCGGGATACGGTGGATCAAGCCTTCTTCGATGTCCTTGAGGAACACAGCGCGCTTAAACTCGTCGATACGTTTCTCCAGGGGAGCAACTACGACGCGTGGCGGACAAGGCACTGCGCGCTCATGGCAGAAGACTGCATAGAGAAGCATGAGCACAGAAACGACGAGAAAGACGCGGAAAGGCGAGAAGCGGCGTTGCGGTGAAGAAGCCATGGACGATGCTGTGGAAGAGCGGACGAGCTTTTTCTTAGTCTGACTGCGATGGCTCGACGAGCGCTTTGAGGAGGACGAGCGGCGCATCTCGGGCCGGTACGGCTTCAGAAGCTGATCGGCGGGGACACTCGTCTTGATCTGGTGGCCAGCATAGTACGTTGCAGCAACGGCGGCAATATTGCGTTGGGGCGGGGTCTGGGGGCGGAGAGGGAGGAGAGTCAGGCCGGCCGACGACGACGACGATGCGGCTGGAGGAGGAGAGTCGGGCGCTTTGATGGCTGAGCGGGTAGCGGGTGCCGCCGCGAGCAAGGATGCCTGGGATGGCGAGGGTTGGGGCATTTCTGGCTCGCTCGTACTCGCATTCTTTTCCTCGCCTGAATCGTCGCTCGAGGCAATTTCAGCGAGGCTCTCGGCGTATTGCTGTTGCTGCTGCCGACGCAGGGCCTCCACATCACGCGCGAGTTTATCCGCTGCTTCTCTCAGGATCGGGAGGAAGACATAGACACTGTCGGCCATACCCTTGAGCGCGGCACGTGTCACGATCACTTTGTTTCCATAGTTGCGTGAGAATGAGGTATGGATCATGCGAAAAAGGATACTTACTTTTCACCATAACGCTCTTGGTCCATCGGACGCCGAGGTAGACGGACAGGCGGCATTGAGACGGACTGACCCAGGTGATGCAGTACCGTACGCTAGGTATAAAAGCCTCTGCATATGGCAACGCGGCTGTCTTGGTCGAGATTTGTACGACATAGCAGCTAACATGTATATGCGTGAGCGTTCCAAGGACCTATTCACGTAGAACTTTTTTGCTTACAAGTAGTCCTCTTTCTTGATCAAGACCTGCGTCTCGACCACCTCGGCTTCCTTCATGCGCACTAAAAAAACAGGAAAAAAGAAAAGGTAAGATACTTCTCTAGGATATGTGACTCCTGGCTTACCAATGGGGTTACTGACGGGCATAATGTACTTAAGCGTACGCTGCTGCTCACCGCTGACGGACACCCAGCTACTAATGCGTAGATCTAACAAGAAAAAAGGTGAGTCCATTGTGCCATTCCTGTCTGTAAAGCTTCTTTGTTTTTCTTTTTACCATGACCAGCACAACCGGCATTTTTGCCTTCCCAGACGGTGTCCTCCGAGGTGGTGGTATCCGAAAACATGAGCTCAAAGAGTCGCCTAGCCGAGATGGGAAAGTCAACCTCGGTTTCAAGGCGGTCGAGATGATCCTCGCACTGGCACGCAACGGCCTGGCTGGGTGCTTTGAGGCCAGCGGGCAACGCATCGGCTAATGGAGAAACAAAAAACATCAGAAAAAAGCCATAAGGAGGGGGAGAGAGAGAGAGAGAGAAAAGGCAGTGAGACAGAGACGATTTTCACTTACGGTCGACAGGAGTAGGCGGGGGTGGTTTCTTTTCCTTTACAGGCTTCTTCTTGGGCTTTTCTGTCGTTTGGGATGCAGAGACGCCCCTCGCTGAGGTGGATTGGACCTCGAGCACGACGGGCGACTTGGGATTGACGGGGATAATGGGACGCGACAGGTTGCGGAACGAAAGCCGCTTCTTTTTGGGCTTGGTCTGCTCCTCGAGCGGGGACGTCGGCGAGAGCTTTTGACCGTAGATATTGCTCTCTTGGATGGCGATGGACGGCGACCGCCGCAGGCTTTGGATTTTGTGAAGGAGATTGCGGAGCTGCATGGGCTCCTTGGCTTTCGCATTGTCGACGACGAAGCGTAGCTTTTCGAGGGCGGTGTTTGCGTCCTGAGCGAGGACGTTAAGGACGACGGGATCCATCGGTGTCGTACCGACCGGGCTCTGCAAGACGAGGATGAGGTTCATGCCCTGCTTGTCGTCCTTGACAAGATTGATGGTTTTGATGTCCTTGAGCTTCAATGCAACCTGTACACAAAGAGAAAATACAAAAGTCGGTAAGAATCAAAACTAGGCGAACTCCCCTGAAACATACGGTGGAGACGCAGGCGGTCATTATGCAGCAGTAAATCCAGAGCGTGTCTTGGGTAACGAACGCCTTGCCGACGTAGCCGTACCCGGCGGACGAGGCTGGCGTTGGGACCGGTCCCTCGAGGATTTCCTGGAGTGAATCACCGTGGTCGGGCGCGCTAATTGACAGATCAGCCTCGCCCTTGTGTCGCAAGATACAATGGAACACTACAAGGAAAAGAGGAGAGTAAGTGTGTGTAAGATACATGTCATAGGAATATCTACCATCCATGACGATCTCACTCGGGCTCACACCCACAAAAAGTTGTCGCAGCGTCTTGTTTTCGACAAGGAGCGGTGCCGGATAACCCGGCAGGTCGACCGCTAACGTGGTGTCATCATAGAGGGGCCAGGACGTAATGTCTTCCTGCGCCACAAGCGGCTTGGCTGAGCTGAGGAGCATGCTTCCGGAGAGCGGCCAGGGAATACCCCAAAAATACTTTGGCAACTTTCCCATCGACACGTGCGAGGCAGTGGTAATCTCGTAGACCATGACGGCGCTGAGTGACATGGTGTTGGCGAGCGTGAGACCGTGCAACGTCGCGGACGAGTGATAGGAGACGATGGTGGGAGAGTGCTTGAGCTTTTCGTCGTCGCCCAAAGTAGAAGGCGTGTGGGTACGGTCGAGTGTCGTCGTGGTGCTCACGGCAGTGGAGGATGCGGTGGCGATGGCGCTGTCAGTCTGGGACCGGCGTCGTCTATTCAGCCGTGCTAGCCAGCTCTGCAGATCCTGCTCGGACTCGGCTTGACAGACGAGTTTTTCTCTACGAAGAATGAAATGTGTAAGAAAAAAGGAGAAGGAACACATGTGTGTGTTTCATCAACGTACTGGCCCTCCTTGTCCGTAAGCCTGAAACAGAACCGGCGGTTCTCGTCCACAACAGGGCTAATATCGTAGTCAGCCAGCGCGAGCTTCCCATCGACGGCGACGACCGGGCCCTCGCCGGCGGCTTTGGTGGTGCTGCACCAGCCAAAGGTGTCCTCATACAGAAAACACCAGCGGCGGGTCCAGGTATGGCGCGAGGTTTTCAAAAAGAGGTAGCCCCACCGGCCGGCGTAGCCTTCCGTCATGGCGTCCTCGACAGCACTCGTCGTGGTAGTGGTGAGGGCGAGGTAGTCCGTCTCGAGCTTGTCGCGGACTTTTTCGAGACGTTTGAGCTCGTACGTGCAAGTACAACGGTCGTCAAACAACCACTGCTGCCATTCGGTGAGAGTCTTTGTTAGATCCTGCCAGACCTGCGCGCCCTGCTCAAAGTCGGAGTGCATCAGCGTCGCGTTGGCCATCCGGTCCGCGATAAAAGTCGCGACCTGGACGCGGAAGCCCAAGAGACGCATGACGTGCAGGCTGGAGTGGTGCACATACGCGCGTCTGGCGTCATTGAGCTTTTGCAGCTCATCGGGATCGTCTTTGCGTAACGCAGCGTACTTTTGGAGTTGGGTCTCGTAGCGTTCCAAGGACTTGTCGTGTTGTTTGCGAAACTCCTGCGAGCGAGTTTGGTCTTCATTAGTACAGGCGAACCAATTAAAAGAATTCTATGCACTGTACTTTGTATTCTTTTAAAAAGGACTTGATGCAGTGCTGCAAAGGCTCGATAAAGGTGGCATGGATGTCGCGGACCTATGTATACATAAGAAAAACGGAGTTACCAAGTGCACGTTGCGATTACCAATTTGGTCTGGCAGGCCAGGGTTGTCTGAAGCGCCTCGGCGAAGCGCTTAAACGCAATGGTTGTCAAGTTGGGGCCTACAAGTGCATTGTTCGTATCGTGTCTCCCAGAAAAGAATAACAAAGAAAGCATGCCATGATTGCGAGACATGATATAGATGATAATTACCTATGAGGGTGTCTTTGATGGAAACAGGAGGAGCAAACTTGTCGCAGAGGGTATTGGTATCCAGTTGAAGTTCTGGTGGGTGTCAGGTCATGGTGTCTATCGGATGTATTTCTCTCTTACTGTTGAGTTTCTCGATATAATGCTTCAGGTGCACGGACAGGGCGGACAGCCACTTTTCAAAGACGTCGAGCTGCTCATCGCGATGCACGACACTGACTCTGTAAACAGGCGAATCTGTGATGGCATCGTACAACGTGAGCAGGGCCGGGTTAGGTGAGGGGCGGCCTGCCATTGAGAGCAAACAAGGTGGCAGTAACGGACAACAACAAGAACCTGAAAAAAAAAAAGAGAATTACACTTTGCCTGAATTTTTTGTTTGTGAAATTCGGCTAAACCATGCCCGGACCCCGCAAAAAGAGGAAAATGGAAGTGGAAGGCGGCAAAAAGAGTACAATTCTGCTTACGGTATCTAGACGAAATTATACACACATACACTCCTTCCCTATTTTTTCTGTATTCTTTTCTTTTTATATAATTTAAATGTCGAAATCCGTGCAAGCGAATTACGAAAAAGCACTTCGTCTGTTTCTCTTGACCAAATACACTCCGGCTGCGACGCAATGCGTCAAAACGCTCCAGCAATTGCCAGTCGAGTCGACACCCGAGTTGGAGGGAGTGCGGTATTCGGCGTACATGCTCTACCTCAACATTGCCGCCACGCTGATCACCCAAGGCAAGACGACCCATCACACCGCTCAGGCACTGTCGCTGTCGCCGTCGTCCGTCCAAAGCTATGAGCAGTTTGTCCATGGGGTCTGGCAGTTCTTGGTCAGCGGGTACGGAGTGGCAGGTTATGTCGATCCACGTCTGGTCTTGGCCTGGTAAGATATTAAGATATTAATATATTAAGCACACGACAAAGAGAAAGCGCCAGAGCTAAGTATTTATTTATCTTTCTAGTCTGAAAATGACACTGAAGCTGAAGGTGGCACCTGTGGGTCGACAAGTGGCCGAGCAGTGGTATGCGACCCTTGACGATGGCACGATCGAATATTTATCAAGCCCACGTGAAGACGAGAACGACGTCTATGCCGACGCCTGTCTGGAAGCAATCGAGACCTATGCCACTCAGATCCTGCCCGCCATGAATGACTATGAATCCGCCCTCTCCTTTGTTCAATACAACGCCATCCTCGACGACAACCGGAAAGAGGTAAGACCCGTTGGGCTGGTTCTTGTGTGTGTATATTTATATAACCGCTGATCATCTGTGTGCCCTAGGCCCTGCAATTACAACTTCAGCAGCAGCAAGCCGACGCCCAAAGGGAACGCCAGGCCAAGCTGGAGCAAAAGAAACGTGCAGCCGAACAACAACAACGACAGAGAGAACTCGAGGAAAAACGGCGTCAGGACGAAAAGGCAAGACAATGGGCACAAGCAGAGGCGGCAAAACAGGAGGAAGCCGCTTCCGGACTGGCGAGTGCATCGCGGGACTCGGGTGGTAGCAGCAGCAGTAGCAGCAGTAGCAGTAACAGCACAACGGGCAGCTCAGTAAGCACAACCACAAGCGAAAGCAGTCGGAGTAGCATGGAAGAAACCAAAACGAAGGAGGTGGTGCACCGTGCACCGCGGTCGATGGCCACGAGTATGGATCAGAATCTGGAAGCAGTCAAGAGCTGGCTACGACAGCTGTACACGACGAGCACGGCCGCCTCTTTCACATTTTTACTGGTGGTGTTTGCGTTCCTTGGTTTGATGCGGGGTTTCCGCGGCCGGTTATCTCAGCCGCTCAAGACGATTCTTAGCAAACTCTGGCAAACGGCGCAGATGGGCACCAAGGTCACTTACCTGTAATCCACAGGATATACCTAAGAAAAAAGAAAGAAAAGCAAGAAATGAAAAGGAAAGGAAACGATACTAGTTCTGTAATGAGAACTGCTTAAATAGAGCGATACAACCTATCATTCGTACTGTTATTTCAGATATTTCAGATATTTCAGTGTGCTACTGTCTTGCATGTGTGTGTGTCATGCGTGTGATTGATTGGTGGTAAATGAGCTGAGTTACGATTATTTGCTGCGCATGAATGGAACGACAAGGGAAAATGCAACCAGGAAAGGGCAGGAAGGGACCTGATAACACAAAACAGAGTAACGAGACTTCTGCTGGTTCAGCGACGAGTGTGAGTGTTTGACAGTTCCCTTTCCTTCTTCTTCCTCTTTCCTTTTCCGCTCCTCAAACAAAACCCCTTTTACGCCATTTCACTGCCTCTCTTCCATTACTTTGCTCTTCCTCCTACTCAGTGTTCTCCACCGGTCCATGTGGAAGGCCATTTGCGAGTACACGAAAGAATTGACGTTTCGAATAGTCTACATGCTACCCTCTACGCATATGAATGACCCTTCCTCACCTGAGCTGCGTCCACATGCCCATGATGTCGAGGATGTTCTTCCTGCGCTCACCAAACTCAAGCGTCAAGATGCCTTCCACGAGGGTTATAAACCCGAGTCATTCTGGGTACCAGAGCATGAAGGTAAGAACACGACAACAGCATACTCAAAAAAGATGACAACATGCATATACACATGTATACACGTCTAATATATACACATGTACATATACATATTAATGCAACCCTAATCTCCTTCAGAACCGCGTATACCCCCGCCACCACCAGTATCATACCATGAACGATCGAAGGAGAAGGTATCACGTTATTATCTAATGATATCGGTGATCGTGAGCACAAGCGGGTATGTGGCCTACCTGTTTTACGAGTGCACGGCCCTGGCCACATTCCCGCCCACACATAAAGAAGGCATGCCTATCCATCTGACGCTCCCGGTAAAGTCAAAGTCACCCTTCACCCCTTCTGTAGAATGACAACATGAGCAATGGGATTTAATTTGAACTCTGAATTAGGTGCTCAAGCGCACCTGTTGGCGTAATAGCTTGGCCGGCCAAATGTATGGCCTTCTGACCGACCGAGGAGTTTTAGGCCTGATTACCATCACACTCTTCGCACTTATGCTCAGCCAGCGCCTTTCGAGACGTCTTACTTCTCCTCCATCCCATTGAAGAATTCGTCTCTTCTGTATATGATACCCTACCATCAAGAGTACAACGCACACACACACGCACACGTACGTTGTCACATATCTTTCCTACTTTGCGCTTCGAGTAAATATTTCACTGGCCTCATTCAGTTCCTTACAAGTCTTCCTTTGGTGTGTATGAATGCAGATATTATTGAATATTGTTGGATGCTTTTTTTCGCTTTTTTTTTTCTTTTTTGCAGTAGATGTATCAAGCGCGGTCATTTTGTTGTTGCTGTTGTTGCTGTTGATGTGGTGTCGACTTTTTGTGGCGCCAGAAACAGTGAAGACAGATTTTCGTATGTGTGGAGGAGGAGGGAGAGGAGGAGGAGGAGGAGGAAGAGGAAGAGGATGTGTGACTGGTGTCGTTATTAAGATTGTCATCAGCCGGCCACCAGTAGGGCGAGTACTCGACCGGGCAGGACGCACAGCGAGGCCGGACAGGGGGTGGTGGGATCGACGCCAGCTCGGCCTTGATCGCTTTGGTCGGGGTCTCTTTAAAGGGCTGCTTCGCCAAGGCAGCCGCCTGGCGCGCGGAGGGTATGTGGGCGGTAGGCTGCACCTGTGAAGGAGGGATATGGACGGGACGAAGGCCGGTGGTGATGGTGTCCGGCCCATAGATGGCCTGGTCATAAGGATGGCCGGCCGCGACGAGCGCGGCGCGGTAGCGGCGCGTAGCTGGGGTCGTGCTGGGATCGACGCCCTTGAAACGTTTGCAGTAGACTCTCAAACAGGCCTCGCCGTCCCAGCGCGTTGGCAGGGGAGCAAGGTTGTACTTCTGTATGTTGTGCCCTGGACAAAAGACCTGGGGTACCATCTCATCCTGATTGACTTCGAACGCAACCGTAAAGTGGCTCTGGAGCGCACACTCGACATGGACGGCCGTGTCGCACTCGGCGCAGGCGACGCAAGCACCCTTGCCGTTGCCGCACACGCAGCAGACCTGCTTCCAACGTGCAGGATGGACAGCTCCAATGTACTCAACGGGCTGGAGCGTGTCTGTGTCGACAAACTTGACTTCGGGGATGAAGGTCGCGCAGGAGACGTGGGCCCACTTGTAGGACGAGGTTTTCTTTAATGCTTGTCCTGGGCTTCGCGGGCGATAGCATAGCACGCATTCATACCGCTAAAGAAAAGAAATAAGAGACAATAAAAAAAAAGAGTTGTTTTAGAAAGGCGAACGAAGCCAATACAGCAAAACACTTACGTAAGAGGAGGTGGGGGTGCGTTCATTTTTGCACACGTCGCAGGCCCACGGGTCGTTGGATGTCGTGGCACGGGCACCATAACAATCTACGAAAAAGAGAGAAAACAATAGAAGGGCGTGAGATTTCCATCTGCACGCCTAGTGTGTCTTTTTGTTGTTTACCATCGTGCACGGACATGCCACAGGTCTGACACGTCAACAGCCGAGGAGTGGGGTCCATCTGAGCGCAGACGGCGCAGGGCGAGGGCGCCCTGGGTACGGGCTTCTCGTCCTTCATCTTGCGCAGCTTGGCCTGGATCTCGGTGGAGGACGCCTTGCGTTTCATGCCACGCGCTGCTGCTGCCGCTGCAGCCGAAGAAGGTGTAGCATTGATAAAGGAAGGAGAGGAGGAGGCGCCGAAGACAGCAACGGGATCACCCGATTTAAGATTGGATTTTTGTTTGCTGAGTCGTAGCGGGTTAATCAACTTGCGCATGACGCCGTACTTGAGCCAGTACTCGCCGCAGGCATTGCAGAGGACGTGTTTGAAATGTTTCCGCTTGCGGTCGACGTCGGTGGGCAGACGGCGCCAGGCTGAGGTGTGGGTCGTGTGGCAGTGGTCGCACTGGAAGGCCTTGCTTAGGGCGGGGCTCACCCGCACCACAGTCAAGTCGTCTGACTCTTCGCCACTGTCGCTTTCGCTGCTCGTGGTGGAGGGAGCTCGTTTCTGGCTCTTGAAGCGCTTGGTGGGCTTATAGACGTCAGTCCATTTGGAATAGACTTGCTCATAGCGATCGCTCTTTTTCCAGAGATAGAAGAAGCGCACGACGTCGGCGTGGGGTTTGGATGGGATGGCGAGGTTCACTTGGTAGAGATCGTGGCCGTGCGAGGCGATAGCCTGTTCAAACTGGTCAATTTCTGCCGGCGTCCACTCGACGTGACGGGGGAAGGTACTGAGATCGGCGTGCTGCATGGCTGCCAATGCCTGGTCGGCGTCGTAGCTGTTGCGTTCGAGCTCGCATAGCGCGCGATCGATCAAGTCGGAGGAGTACGGTGGCAGTGGCAGGGAGGCCAATGCCTTGACTTTGCCCATATAGGCGTCGACTGTACACGCATGTGAGGAGGCAGAAGGAGATATAAACATTTTCGTTTGGAAGGAGGGCTTACTGGAGTCTTTAGAAAGGCGGTTCGGCCGAAAAAGGACCTCGATGGTCGTAGACGTGCCTCTCGGGACGCGGTCCTGATATTCTACCACTTGTGTGCGTGTTTTGGCTCCTGGGCTCCCGTTCTCTGGAAAGAATGAGCATGTCGCACAACGTGAGCCATAGCGTTCCGCGATCTGTACTTTGTACGTACCTGTTTGTTTGCGGTGGCGTGGCCGACCGCGCTTGTCAGCGCGTTTAGAGCGTGCCTTGGCCGTGCCAGCCTTTTCGTTCAGTCTCTTTTTCTTGTCGTCTGGGTCGTGCAGGAGGGGACTGGTGGGTAGTGGGGTATCGTTGGTGCGTTGTGAGCTGGGTGAGTCGGTGGGCGAGCGCATGTCCATAGCCACGTCGGGCAGTGTCGAGCGGACGTTGGACAGATCGGAAGATGAAGGCGTAGGTGTCGGTGTGGGCGTGAGTGCCTCGCGCTGCGGCTCGGGCAGCGTATCGACCTGGTAGCGTGGGCCGATGCGCGACCGTGCTCGCGGATATATTCGGTCATCAATGTCCAGCACGTCGTCCATGTCGGTATGGATTCCAAAATAGCGAAAGGGCCACATGTGCGTCATGCGCGGCGCGTCCCCTGTATTTCGAAAGAGGCAAGGAAAATTCATGGATCAATCCCAATTGTTCTGTCCAATGAGATGGGAGCATTCCAATTTTTACCTTTAGGTTTGGTGTACAGCTTCAGACGAAGCTCCGTCGATTTCTTTTGCTGCTGGCGTGGTTCGGACTTCGGTACGACTTTAACCACTGGTTGTTCCTGTTGCTGTACCACAGGTTGTTTCTGCTGCTGCTGCTGCTGAGACTGGGAACGCGTTTGGCGCCGTTTCATCGGACGTGAAGATGAGTCTGGATGACTGTGTGATTCGGACGGTGGTATCAAATGGTCTTGCGGCAATGCCTGCTGCGGTTGCGGTTCGGATTTAACAGGAACGAGGGTGCCGAGGTCGAGACGCGAGCAGAAAGCACACTGCCAGGCAAAGCCCTTGGAAGGTTTCCGTAGTAACGGGGGGTTTAAGCAGGCCATGTGGAAGTTTTTATGGCAACCCGCACATTTGACGGACGTGGCGCTATGGTTGTGTGTGTGTGTTATTCGACGTTTGAGTTTGGATCGGATGAATGCCTTGTCTTCGTCTTGTTTACCTCGCACACCAGTCCTGGCAGACACAGCAAATCCGCCGGGCGACGGTCAGGTCGTTTGCCTTGTTGGGTTCAACCACAATGAACTCATAGCGATCGCGCAGTGCCTGTTGAATGGGCATGGGCACGTTCTGAATCAGCTCGCAGGGGACGACGTCATAAAGGCGCTGCATGTATCGGTCGTAGAGCTGATGATAGTAAAAATGGTCGTTGAGTTGCTTGTACTGCTCCAGGTCCGGAATGTCATGCTTGTGCCTGACGACGCACGTCCCGCGGATAGACGACACTGGATTGAGATCCGAGTGCATCGTTGCTACGAGCAGACAAGGATCAGCGCACTTGCGACGCAACACATCGCGTGGCCGATTGAACCACGCAATCCGGGCCTGGAGACCGCGCCTTTTCGGGCTCATGGTGAACTCCATGATACGGCCGATATAATAGGTTTCTCCTAGGTGCTCTGGTGCCAGGTAAACATGGTCTAAATAGACAGTAGGGTATGAGATTGGATACATACATTGACATATATATGTATATAATACATATATATAGCATTCTCCATGTGATGTATATGTCAAATAAGACATCCTACGTACCGTTCACGCTCACTACCGTCCCGTTCGACAACGTTGCTTGAGTAATCGCAGGAGCGGCTTTGGTTTCGGCCATGACAAAAGGTGTGTGGTGAATGCCCAAAGATTACGATCTTGCTCAAACCCAAAACAAAAAGGAAAAAGGAAAAAAAAAAAGCAAGGAACTCGTGTCGTATTGCGCACTTGGCCCTGGTTGGCTGAGAGAAGCAAGAACAGAGGGAAGGCGAGCAAGCGAAAAAGATGGTCAAATTTGTCGACCCTTTCTTCCAAGAGGAATACAAAACAAAAAAGAAAAGAAAAAGAAAAAGTGAATCAAAGATGGGAGGGGGATGTGCTCGATCCTCTGTCAATATACACACATACACACACACACGCACGAGCGAAAGGAAAACAAAAAAAAAAAAAAAAAAAAAGAAAAGGAAAAATACTGTGGAAAGATCTGCAGAAAAAATCCCAACCAGCAAAACCCATCATCCTCCTCATTTGATGTATCAAGAGCAATAGCCTTTGGCTTCTTACGTCTTCACTCAATGTGATATCACCTCCACTGTTACAGTGCTGATGGCTTGCAACCGAGATGACAATCGCGCGCAGTAAGATCATCAATGTCAGCAGTAAATTCCATCACCTCTTGCTGACGCACTCTTTCTCGCCCTCTCTGGTCTGTGTGAGTATGTATGGCACGGACAGCGCACACATGTGAGAAAAATTCATACTCACATCACAGCGACTTTTTTAAAGCTCCATTGGCTCGACGACATCCTCTCCAGGCTTGCCACCGGAGGAACCCCCTGATTATGACAATGAAACACACTGGCTTGTCTGCTGTATCTCAATAACGCATGGAAGATGAAAAGCCGACGACACACGAGATAGCTGGAAAAAAAACACGCCCAAGGGATCACTCTTTCGAAGTGCTTTTCATCGCCATGCCATCTCAAGCGTATGCCTGCATTGGTGACCACATAGACGCAAGTGATGTAGACACAGTTGGCAAGCTTATATCATACAAGGGGCCGGACCCATCTTCTTGACTTTTGCGTGTGAGAGAAAATAAAGAGAGACGAAATGTGTCACAAATGAAAACTCAAATTTCTAAAAAGGCAATGCAAGGCCGTTCATGGCCCCAGCCAACGTTTACGCATCAATATACAATTTTTAGAGAAAGAACCGCATCGTTAAGTAGATATAGCCGCGCCTTGTATAATAACAATGATTGGTCTTGATTTCGAAAGAACAGTTAACACCTATAGCAAGATGCAAGCAGCAGCAAAAACGTAGGCATAAAGCATGCTCCCTCCATGTAACTAGCCTACGAAATTTCGTTCCGAAATTAGTTCTCGTGGACTACCCTTCATTTTCTTTACATACACAGCGGCCGAAGCCGGGGTCGTCGATACACGCTCACGGCGTGTTGGCCACTGCCTCATCTAAATCTGTGCAGCAGAATGCATTTTTGAGTCTCAGTTTCATATTATTAACCAAAAGCACTTACCGATGGACGTGGGGCAGACATTTGGCGCGGGGGCACATGTCTATGTGGGGGGTAGTTTCAACGGTTCCGGCCATCGACCGCCTAGGCTAGTTGGTCGCAAACGGGAAGGAAGGAAGGCAGAGGAATCGGAGAGGAAGAGCAAAGGAGAAGCGAAAAAGGAGTGGAATTGAAACGTGTGTTAATGTCTCATATTCAATGCATAGATCTGGGTTTGTTTCACTTACTGGCAGAGGAAAAAGCGGAAAAAAAACCTCTGATTTGAATAGAGCAAGCGGAAGAGAGGAAGATGCGGGAACGGAAGAGAAGACAGGAGGAAAGGAGAGGAAGAAGACGGCAAGCTAAGTGTACATCAGAAGAAGGTTAGTGATGTCCAAGTAGTTTATATTTGTAAGTATAATCCTTTCGTATATACTTGCCAGCGTAAGACTTGACCAGGGAAAGAGAAAAAGAAGAAGAAAAGTAGACGTGGGAGAAAACAAAAGATCCTATATGAGGAAGAGCGCGTGTTTCATGCAAGAACACGGGCCGCCTGCGCCAATGGGAAAGCAGAAGTAAAAGATAAGGACCTGACAAGGATTGGCGTAGAGCTTTCTTCCACGTTTTACCAATGGGAAAAAGAGCGTAAAGATAAGGACCCTGACAGGGATTGACGTCAACCACCTTTTCGCGCTTCAAAGAATCCATTGGCCTACTTTACCATCACGCGGTTCACGTTTACCGATGGGGAACAGAATCCTTATGAAAACGGTATCTAGATTCTTATCTGTCCTCTCTATATCTCGTTGAACGGCACACGCAAGATGAAAGAATATGAAGAATCATTGCAGCCGCGTCATCGTTTAAGATGATAGCATGTAGTCGTACAATATATGTCATGTAATAATAATCAAGTATACCTTTGGTATAGCTATATTGTATCTGGGATCAATCTACAGTATGTACAGTACTGTACTGTACTGTACATGTATAGTAAAGATATTACACTATGCTAGCTCATTTCATACATATATATATTTGCACAATAGTGGATAGGATGGGCAGAGTATGTGCAAATGGCGGCACGGACACGGTGTCGCCTCGTGTGTACCTTTTTGATGCATTTCTTTTTTTTGTTTCGCCCGACCCCGCTGCAGCGAAATCCGTTATCTTTTTTTTTTTTCTATTTGCTTTTCCAAATGCCGAACTGGTTACTAGGATTCGCAGTGTCGAGTGCCATCGTAGTCCATTCACGGCGCAAAAGATCACTGTCGCCGGATGGAGCAGCAGGAGCCTTTGTGCTTGGCCTCGCGACATGTACTTCGACATTTGCTTATTTCACGGTCATTCTGTTGGTTTTTTTCCTTGCCAGTTCAAAGTTGACCAAGGTAATATAACCTCTGCACTCTACGACCCCGATAATTCATATAATATATATTCTTTCAATATCCACTATAGTTCAAGGCAGAAAAAAAGAGGCTCTTGGAAGCAGACTATGAACATTCGAGCGAGCGGACCTTGGTGCAAGTGATCTGTAACGGCCTCGTTGGTGGTATTCTAGTCGTTCTCTTTCAGATCTACTATGAAAACGCGCCCGGGTGCTTTGATCGGCAGAAGTGGGCATCTGTCCTTCTGTGGGCTTATTTGGGGTAAGCACCTTTAATGTTTAACACCGCATGCTGACGCGTTTCTTTCGTAGCCATTATGGTTGCTGCGCCGGTGACACGGTAAGAACACTACGACATTCAGGAAAGGTGATGTCTGATGTGCGAGATTGGATACGTTATTTTACAGTGGGCCAGCGAGCTAGGCATTTTAAGCTCATCGTGGCCCGTGTCCATCGTCACGTGGCGCAAGGTACCGCCAGGCACGAACGGGGGTCTGTCCGCGTTGGGATTGGCTGCGTCTGTCGCTGGTGGTGCGGCGGTGGGTCTCTCAGGAGCACTGTGCCTGACGCTCCAGCGTACAACGTCGTGTCATGGGTTGGCATGGGAATATATTGTTGTGGGTGCCCTGGCTGGTCTGGGCGGCTCGCTGGTACGTGCCCTCGTTTTTGTTAAATGTGTGTAAAGTAGCTTATCTTGCTCGCTAGATCGACTCTGTCCTGGGAGCCACAGTGCAGCGAACATTGTATTCAACGAAAGAAAAGAAGGTGGTGAACCTCCTTGAGTCAGATACCGAAATAGTGAGCGGCTGGGACATTCTCGATAATCACCAGGTAGTATGCACGACGAGATAAGGATCATCGAAAGGCTGACGCGTCTATGTAGGTCAATTTTGTGTCATCCGTCCTCACGAGCGCTTTGTGTGGTGCAGCCGCGTATTACATTCAATAACCATAGTCCTTCATTTTATTTCATTATGCTCAGTTATCCTCCTCCATCACATCCGCACCGACGTTTTGCTCCTTGAGCAGCGCATCGATCTCGTCGGGCTTGTACAGCTCGTATTTGATCTTGCCACCGACCTCGCGAATCGTCGCGAACTCCACTACGAGGCATAATGAGTTATCTGCGCATAAATCGCCTTACTGGGCTTACGTTTTTCGCTGTTGAGGGTGGTGCTGTCCATGGTCTTGCTGAGGACCTTGACGGCAAGGGCCTTGGCCTCTTCCAGGGTCATGTCTTCTTTGTGGTCCTGCTTGAGGATGCTCTGTGCGGTGGCGTTGTTGGCGCCAATGCAGGTTGCCTTCCAGCCGCCATAGTTGCCTGAAGGGTCCGAGTGGTAGAGCTGGAAGCCGTACTGCTCGTCGTAGCCGGCAAAGATGAAAGAAACACCAAAAGGCCGCAGACCACCGTACTGGGTGTAGCCCTGCTTCAAATCACAGAGCCGCTGAACGAGCTGCTCGACCGGAATCTCTTCGTCGTATGTGAAAAGGTATCGCTGTGCGCTGGTTCGTGCCCAGTTGATGAGAATGTTGGCGTCCGCGTTGAAACCGGCCACACCGCAAATGATGTGCCTATGAGAATACAACAGGAATGGCATGAATAAACAAACACGATCGTCACACTTGCAAAACTACGCACTCGTTCAGTTTGTAGATTTTCTCGGCGGATGCAGATTGTTCAAGCAGTTTAGAGGTGACTTTCTTTTCGGCAGCGATCACGACGCCGTCCTTGGCAAGGATACCCAGCGCGATGCCAGCATGCGAAATGGCCTCCATGGCATACTCGACCTGGTATAAACGTCCTAAACCAAAGTGAGTCTTTTTACAAGCGTACAGGCTGCTATCTCTTTTAAGGTGTACCCTCAGGGGAGAAGATTGTGGTCCTTGAATCGTAACGTCGAGCCATTGTGGTTTGTAAAGTAACTGTCGAAAGGGGAAAGAGTGGGACAGTACGCGTACGCGCCCCGACGACGAGTCGGGGAATCTGATGTCACTGCTTTCGTACCCAGCATTCCCAATTTCGTATTTAACTGTCTGCCTGCACAAGAAAAGCTCACTTTTTTCATTTGACAACCAGTTTAGTTACTCATCAACATAAAAGTATACTATAACCTGATTTGTATATTGGTTGAGAGTACCTTTTTCGTTGCAGGATACTGCTTTTGCGTGATCGTGAAAACTTTTAATGCCTATCAAGTATGTTGTAGGCGGAAGAGAAGCGTGCACCGCCGGCACGAATGAAACCACCTTGTCACTCGCCTCACAGATAACAGTCGAATACAACAAAATAAGGCGCATAGTATTCATGAGCATCCGTCTCCTTCCGGGAGTCGCTGCTATACATACGTAATATCTTTTTTTTTTCGAATGACATATGGAAGCGGATCAGGATACCTCGCCGCAGTAAATTTGAAGAGACGCTGCCTTCCGTCTTTCATGTGCTTCGGTGTATTTTCCTCATGTCCCCTACACATTTGGCGCTATTCCGCCTGGACGACCGGTGGCTGTTACCATGTGCTTAATATCTGCGCCCCCCCCCCCGCCCGGTAATGAGCCGCAGATAACACAACACTGAGAAACAGTGGCTCAAAATATACTTAGACTCAGGGATCGCGTTACGGACGATCCCAGCTCCGGCCGCAGCAACAGAAGACCCCAAGAAGGACGACGCTAAGCCCATAACTAGCATGCCATGACGGGTACAGAAAACGAGGAGCAGATATTCCTTTAAAAAAAACCAGGAAAACTCGAAGGCCGCAGCTAGCGGAGCAAGTGCAACAAGTATGCAGATAAAGCAAGTCTCCAGTGGACCTTTGCGACCGCTCAGCGGAGCTGCCCGAAAAATCTCAGGTACTTAAACACAAGCCTATTTCTAAGCAGTGCTTGGACACTTGCCCACATTCCGAGCTGAGACCTGCGTACATTCTGTTGCCATGGACACTGCCGATAGTCACACGCTCAATATACATGCACTCGGTCGTGCGTCTGTTCCTGTCCGTTATTCACCCTTCGGAACTCAAGCAAAAGCATGACTGCAAACTCACATGGTTGCCAAGCCCATAAAAAAGTTCAAGACAGAAGCCAGAACTGATAAAGCACATACGGCTTGGCTGACTTATCATGATTCTGCGAAACAGTTTTGCATGGAGTCATTTAAACAAAGACGGGTAGGCCTAAAAGAAAAGCAGAACAGGGGAACAAGCACACTCATTTTCATGCGGACAGGTGCACGGAATGGAGTGACAACGCAGCCAAATGATTCGGTCAGGATTGGCGGTTCATATGAAGAGATATTTTTTGGACCATCCTCGTCCAGTATGCGTTTTCATAAGGCGGGGCCTGGGTTTATCGTCGTCACACGTTAACAATGACCAAAGAAATAACAGACAGGGAGTATTTATAGTACGTTCTTGAAATGATCAGTTCTTGCAAAAGGTGAGACTCGCAAGGGCCCTTTATCCAAGAATGATATTTCGCCTGCGCTTCAGATGATCACAACCTTACCTTCATTTAAGCTTTGTTCACTTGAATTGATATGGTGGATCAGTAATATGCATATCATTCTCTTTCCTGCTCCTGCTACCAGCGGATCTAAGTCAACCGAACGTTTGGAAATCTCTTTTTCATCGAGTCCTAGATATCATTTGTGAAAACATGACACCATGTGGGATGGCGTAGTTTGAAACCTTGATCACCGAGTGTGGCATGCCGGCGTGTGTCCTATTCATGTGAGTACTGTCAAATCACAGAGTTATGCCTGACGTGTATGAAAAAGAGAAGGAATGAGAGAAAAGAGAGAGAAGGGGAAAAAAGGCCAGAGGAAACTGCGTGTTCGTGGTCATAAAGAAAACTAAGAGCACTTATGCGTCGGTAATTGACACGCTCACCCCTCCCCCGTGTGCCTTGCGCATCTTTCTCGTGTTACTTTGTTTTCCTCTCTTTGATACTGACTACTTCATTCTCTACGTGCATCCCGGGTGGGGTTGAATTTTCCAAAGATGTCGAAAGTGGAGTTCCGTTTGGTCTCATTCGACAATGACGCCATGGTGCTGCGCTTGCCAGTAAACAACTTTTGGCACCATCCAAAGTAAGTATCGTCCTTTATCGGAAAGGCCAGAGCGTTGAGAGTAGATACAGACAAAAACCCCACTGCGTCTGTATGGGATTCTTACTTTTCATGTAAGACTTTATCATAGACATTCAGCTCTGATATACTACGTCGTCTTTAAGGCGTGAAGTGAAGCAAGTCAATTTTATACCGAGATATTTGGGAATGTCTCCCTTCTCCGAGGGGAACGCACGCAGAGGAGAGAAATAGTCAGTATAGAGAGGCAGAGATAAATTGCCAAAAGAAGGATGGTGTGCGACGTGACATTTTGCCTTGATCATATCGACCGTTATTTAGAAAGGGGAGGGGTGAGCGCAACAGACACGGCGAGGAGGGGAGTTTGAGCACATCAATTCCTTATGCGTCTCTTGAGATGAAAGTAGCGGCTTATGGTTTGATAAATCTGTTCCAACGGAGACCATAAGACATGGATTTAAAGATGTTGTTGAATTGACTGTTGTATGTCAGATAACGTATAAAAGGAAAAGGGAATTTGATGTACTTATGCTATTTTAGAAAAGAGAGCAGTTCGGTGCAATAAAGAAAAGAAGGACTCAAAAGGGGCTGAGTGTTGGACTGAGCAGTCTCACACATAAACAGTGAGGAAGCGAGTAGACGGGTTCGTCCGTGCCGGTTCGTCAGTGCCTTTAGCAACACTGGCGTAGGAGCGGACGGGGTTACCACTTGTTGCGCAGCAGAATTTTGTTGGACAAACCTACCAAATCTTCTGGCGGTTTCTGTAGGAGTGGAGAGCCATGTGTGGTTTAAAGATTTATCTATTCATTGCCGACAGCCTTTGTTTAAATATTCGCAGTATCTTTCTTTCCTTCCCATAAAACTGCAACAAGCACCACTGCCATCACCACTGCTGCTACTGCTGCTGCTACTCTATTACTACTGTCACTATCACTGTCACTATCATTGCTGCGCATAGACGCTATGAATGTACTTAGCGCAGTGATCACTCGAGACAGAAACTACGAGATCACTATCCCCGGTGTGCCAGCTTCGCCATACTTCGGTCGAAAATCCATGTGGCAACAGTCGCCCCCGGCCGGTATCTCCCATGTAAGTGAACGTTCGATATCCTTGGCGGACAATGTATGGACCGGGTCCTCGCTTAGTTTGAGTGTTTCCGTTTGCTGTACAGAATATGGTGTCGTATGTACTGGACAGAGCCCCTACTTATTAGCAACCCTACCTATCTTGGAAGCTATCCCAGTTGTCTCCTTTGCAAAACGTGCTATCTCAATCATGGCTACGACCTGATAACTAGGTAGCGATGGATGGCTTGCAGCAAACGCGTCGACCTGGATATGTATTTGGCACCAAGTCCGGCGTATACGATGGAAGGCTCTGTGGCTAGCTACAGCATTCCATAATCCTGCGATGTGTTTGTATGAGACCGTCAAATTGTGCTCGCGCGTCACTTGCTGGATCGGTAGCGCAAGGTGCTATAGATCCGTTACAGGGCAGAGTTATTTTGTGTACAACCAGCTTCGTGAACACTTGGCTGCGGTCATACGTGAACTTTCACTCGGCATTCCGGATGTGACTGAGCGTCTCCGTCTGCGGTTCCATATCATCACAGCCTGCATTTGATTTACGGGTCATTTTCGACCCACTTCCGAAGCTGGTGAAGGCTTCACCTTGAATTTGTTGCGTACGGATACTAAATGATATACATATATTTTTATGTGAAGACTCCAAGTCTTGTGGTCTATGGAATTACGATTACAGAACCACGCATTGGGATAAACCCCCTATACCACCGTCTATGCTTCGCGTGCGCAGGAAGCTGCTACAATACTATGCTCCTTGCTATGGTCTTTTCCACCTTCAGTGTGAGATACAGTAGATTGGAATATTAGCGGTATGTTCTGATAGGTTTGTTCGGCTCTTTTCCCATTCATAGTAAAAAAGCTACAGTGTTTAATCATTAACAAAATCGGGTCACTCGAGAGACTGGCATCTAAAAACTATTTGCTGCTCCCTAATTTCCCCCGTCCATTCTTTTGGTTCCTTTATCCAACTGGGCCCGTCCTTACAGCCAAAAGGATCTTGATATGATTATGATGTTATATAAGCCGGTAAAATGGAAAGCAAAGTGAATGAAAGCAACTATGCCAAACGTTTGGGGAGGCCTTGACCGTTGAGCAACGCCTCGTCTTCACTCAAAATACGGGGACCGTCATCGACCTTGGTGTGCAGCAAACGGCTCACGCTGCCGGCAGGGAAAACAGGAATGACCTTGTCGTTGAAGGAATCGGAGGGCTTGAAAGCCTCGCCAAGAGTTGCACCTTGCGGAACAACATTATAGTGATCGACAAAGTACTTGTCGCCGGCAGGCGGGAAGTAGTGGGCAATAAGACGAATAATATCCGGCATGTTTTCACGGGGTGCGTAGATGACCGCATTCGGGCCAGCATCGTAAGTGTACGCAGCCTTGATGCCGTCCTTATTGTACTCGTGAATGACGCGCATGATGGCACGAGAAGTATCGTTCAGGTAGGAGATGGGCGGGTAAGTGTCGAGACAAACGGCGTGAAACTGGTTCGAATCGCGCATGGTGATCTCGGCAAAGGTGGCAAAGTCGCGGTCGAGGATAGCCTGCTTGATGCTGGCCATGCGCTGAGGGACGACGGTGGAGATGCGGGCCTGCATGAGCTCGCTGGTCTCGACGGTGTGCTGCATGCCTTCGGTAGAGGAGGTGCCCTTTTTGGCATCGGACACCACGCAGACCAAAGCCTCGAGCTCGGGCCAATGGGTTTCAGGAGCGATCTGGACAGCTTTGGAGTCTGAGCCGTCGGCGGCGCTTCCCATCTCCCAGGCAACGAAGCCACCGAAGAGAGACCGGCACGCAGAGCCTGAACCCTGGCGCGCAATGCGGGACAGGTCCGAGGTGGAGATCTGGAGTTCATAGAGCTGAGCCAACGTGTACACCAGCGCAGCTAGACCAGAGGCTGACGAGGCAAGGCCGGCTGCGGTAGGGAAGTTGTTTTCAGAGCACACGTGCACTTTGTACGTCGAAAGGGGCTCCAGTTCAGAAGAAGACTCCTCCATCTTCTTGCGGAGAGCACGCGCCTCACGGAAACAGTTGTGCATCCGGCGGTTCTTGGTGATGTCTTCTTCTTTGCCATTCAGCCAGAGTCGATCCTGCTCAAAGCTTTCGCTCGCCGAGATGGTCGTCTTGCTATGCAGGATATCTTGCGAGAGTGTTACTGATAGTGAGTCATTCGTAGGAAGGATAAGCTCCGTGTCGCGCTTGCCCCAGTACTTGATGACCTACATCCCATCCCGCAACGCTTGTCAATAATCTCTTCTGGTCATCTTCCTCTCCTTCATCATTCATCGAGCACGTTGTCTGTAATCACACTACTTACAGCGATGTTCACAGGTGCAGTACACGTCACGGTTCTCATCGCAGACAGGTTAGAAAGGGTAAGTGACAGGAACGAAGAGAAAAGAGAAAAATATATAATCGGATCTCCAAAACAACACACAGACACAGCCCGACAGCAGTAAGGATTGGGGATGGCACGGCAACAAACTCTCGCTTTCTTTGTACTGTGCATACTGTATGTGCCGTATGTACAGTACAGCCTTGTATGCATGCATATACCGTTCAAACTACTGCGCCCCTTTCTAGTACGCCACCTCCCGTTTCTCTCGTCTATTTTCTTCTTCCACTTGTTCTGGTTCTTGCTATCTTTACTGCATCCACAAACCAGCTCGAAAGATGTGCACAATAAAAGTTGTCTGGATTTGGCGCACAGTGATAGGGCTAAGCATAACATCATACCGATGGACAGATGCTGCCGCCGTCGCCTCAGACACGGCTACATGACACCCCAATATATTATGACTGGACAGCATTATCATAAAAAGTACGCACTATACACACGTGCACCTGCCTGAATGGGCCAAATCAGAAGCCTGGCACGTGATGCAAATGACAGCACGCAGCTGTAAAGAAAAAGAGATACAGAAAGAGGAGCATCTTGTCAAAGCTGGTTTTGTTCTATGCCACATAGACCAGCTCAGACTTATGACGCATGTTTGTAAAACCAACCGAAAGAAGAAGCAATTGGAGCGCCTTTTTAAAAGACTCTTGGAAACAAGCTCTGACGCGATAATGACGGCAATCATCGTAACACTGATATCCCAAATCTCGAATCGAGCACCGGAGTCATAAAGCCTCATCCAACGTAGAAATAGCCAGGCTTTTTTTTTTTTTTTTCGTCAACTCCACATAAAGCTGGTCTATTGTACCAGAATGAACTGGGTGATTTGGATAGGTATCGGCAAGAGGCTCTAAAACGAGAGAATTAAAGGCGGCATACTTGAGGCACTTCAGTACGGATGATTTTTTTAAACGAAAATGTATGTCTACGCATGCATCCATGCGAGCTGGAGTCAAGTAATGAGTATGCTATTAAAGTCTCATTTACGCCATGGACGTATAGGTGACTGTGCATGGACTCAGTTTATTACGTAGTAGACAAATATCCATGCGTCAGTTTCTGGTACGTGCGCATCGATTGCTACGTATCTGAGTTTAAGTGATGCTGGATCCATGAGTTTGAATCCACACTGTTCTTTCCTTTTTTTTTTTTTTCTTTTTTCGTATTACCCTCTTGTCTCCAAGCCAGCTTAACATCACCCTACCCTTGCAATGATCTCTCAAATCAAAACCATTCTTCGAGGTAAAAATAAGCAGCCGCCCGGGCTAGACGACCAGAAAGCCATTCCGACCGACCAGGTGCCAAAGAGCGCCGTAGCTCCCGAAACAACCGTGAAGCAGCAAAATTTCCAAGCAGGCACGCCCGCCTCTGAAGCAGCTGCCACCCGTTTTCTTGAACAGGAACGCCAGCGCAAGCGACAGATGCCTTCCTACCCTGGTCTGGAGCGATTCGACCTTGTGGAAAAGCTGGGAGAGTAAGCGAGTAACTGGTGTTCTGTCGGGACTTATTTTTACTCACCCGCTGCACACATTGCCATTGAAGAGGCGCCTTTTCGATCGTGTACAAAGCTGTAGAAAAAGAAACTGGTAAAAACGTGGCTATCAAGATCGTACGCAAACAGGAGCTTGACAAGGTAAACTTCTTCATGGATTCTCACCGTTCATACAACTCCTCTTGTTTGCTTACCTAATCTTACCTAATCTGACTATAAACTTATCAGGATGGTCGAACCCACTTGCATCCCAACATGAAGAAGAAGCCGCGCGCAACAGAGGTATTTTAAGGGACATGGCCTCAATGGACCAAAATGCTTAAATGCGGTGGACAGCGTGCAAATATCCTTAAGGAGGTCCAGATAATGCGAAATGCCAAACATAAGAACTTGGTCCAACTCGTCCATTTCTCAGAATCCAAGGAGAACTATTTTCTCGGCATGGAGCTGTGTGACGGGGGCGAATTATTTCACCGTATTGTCAAACTGACGTATTTCAGCGAGCCTCTCGCGCGGCATGTGATCACTCAGGTTGCAGAAGGCATACGTTATCTTCATGAAGTATGTGGCGTAGTTCATCGGTAAGCCTCCATGTTCATTCGATTATTATGGGGTCTTACTTTTCTGTTATCATCTATCACACCTAGTGATATCAAACCGGAAAACATTCTATTCGACTCAATTCCCATTATACCAAGCAAGCGACCCGTCAACACTTTTGATGAAGAAAAAGTAGACGAAGGCGAGTTCACACTTGGGCTAGGCGGTGGCGGTATCGGCAACGTCAAGATCGCAGACTTTGGATTATCGAAGCAAATCTGGGATAACTCGACATTAACTCCGTGCGGTACAGTGGGATACACAGCTCCCGAAATCGTGCGTGATCAGAAGTACTCGAAAGGCGTCGATATGTGGGCCATTGGTTGCGTCCTTTACACCATGCTGTGCGGTTTTCCGCCTTTTTACGACGAATCAATCAGGAACCTCACGGAGAAAGTGGCGCGCGGCCAGTATACATTTCTCAGTCCATGGTGGGATCCAATTTCGGCGCAAGCAAAAGACCTGATCTCGCATCTTCTTTGTGTCAACCCGAACGACCGATACACGATTGACGAATTCTTTCGGCACCCATGGATCTCTCAACATACTCCGCAGCACCTTGAAACTGGTAGTCATACCCGCCGACAGCAACAGCAGCAACAGCAGCAGCAGCAGCAGCAGCAACAACAAGGTAGCATGGATGGCACCCCGCGTACAGCTCAGCGTCGGGACGTGTTCTCGCCTGGTGTGCCATCGATCAAGGAGATTCTGGACATCACGTACGCAGTGCATCGGCTGGGCGAGGAACAACAAACAAGAGGAGGAGCTATTTCCGGGATATCAGAAGAGGAAGAAGATGCTGAATATGAAGAGGTGCCGGCTGCAGTCGGAGATGCTGCTATCAGGAATATGCAAGCTCAACGACGTCAACGTCAGTCGCCTGCTCAAGCGACCCAACCATTCCAACTCGACTTAACTAAAGCAACCTTGCTCAAGAACCGAAATAAGGCGATCTAAACTGTATAATCGCTTCCCTGCTTCCTTTCTTCAACGTTGTTGTTTTATTACATATAAATTTTTTTATGCTCCCGCCCTCCCTCTAGGCCGAACCGACAAGGATGTTGTTGATGGGAATGTGGATGAGCTAACGTCCTGTTTGTCAGTACTCGCGTCACATCTCGTATCAAGCCACTTGTCTCACCTTGACAAAGTAACCCAGAGCACCGAGAGCAGCAAATCCCATAGCCACCGCTTGAGTGATTCTCAAAAACTCTGTTTTGGTAAACCAGATGTGTTTGTTGTTTAGCACAACGGGAATCTAATTGGAGAAGCATCGTATTTCTATACCTTTCTGATCAGGCTTTCGACACCGGTTCATAAAGTTCATTCCGTCCTTGAAGAACTGACGAGGAGCTTCAACAACCTCCTGGATTTGTCCTTTGACGTCGTCTGCACTTGTGCTCATGGTATAAAATAAATCGTTGAGTAGAAGGAAAGTATTAGGCGGGGAAAACGCGCTGTGAAGATTTGATTGACTGAATTGAGCCCGCAAATTGACAAATTGGAGCAGATGCGTGGCCCAATCAGCGTCCTAGAATTTTTGATACGTCCCTTCGTTTCCTTGTCATACAACCTTGTCACTGGCTGATGCTCCTTCCTTTTCAGAATATGTTAGGCTGACGCGGCCAGTCATGATGTCGTGCTTCTGCTCGAATCACCCAGACTGTGATCAGTCAAATCACTGCTCGGTACCACATTGATTTTCCTGCAAGCCTTCCTACGAATTCATAGCGACACTTTTTTTTTCAATGTCCACCGAAAGAACTAAGGCTCGGAATAAGCATCTAGAAAAGAGAGCTGGCCACACGTAACAGCGATGGAATCCATGATCGCAGCGAAGTTGAAAGGACCTATATACTGAAGGTATGCCTGAGAAACCAAGTATTTAAGCCTGCTTGTCATGGATACTACCGTCGAGACAACCCTGACCGTCACAGACTATCCTGGTCAAAGATAAGCGCCAAATGACAACAGGACAATGGTGCCATCAAGCTGTTTTTGTGATAGGCCAGAGAAATGGTCTCAAACTGTGATGGAAGACTTTACCGATTGAAAGATATCAGCGTCTGCTTCGACCAGGCGTAAATTGCCGCTCTCGTATAAATCGTGATATGCATTTGTCCTGCGATAAATCTAGAACAATTGATCACGTCCAACCGACGCGAACCAGGATTCAAGTGCCGTGACCATCTCTCTCAACTTTATATTAGCGAAAGAAACATAGCCAATAGAGATTTTTTCTAAGTGAATATAAAAATTCTATGTCTAGCAAATATATGAACCTCGATCACATCTTTCGCTCGCCGGGCAGTATCCGCAGCTTTTGTTCATTCGCCATGGACGCCTCTCAAGCACAATCCCAATCTACTCTGTCCGCGGATATGGCATCGGCGCAAATCAATGAGCTGGTGCCGCCGTGGGAGATGTAGAGAGAAAATGAGGTAGTGAAAAAGTATGAGGAGACAAGAGAGTAAGTGAGACTGAACTTATATTAAAG